>CAUYON010031992.1:0-30440 GCA_963573935.1 Arctocebus calabarensis
AAAAAAAAAAAAAAAATCCTAGAAGAAAGTGCAGGGAAAACTGCTGAAGGAATCAGCCTGGGTGAATTTTTTATGAGGAGGACTCCCCAGGGAATTAAAGCAGGATCAAAAATACACTACTGGGACCTGATCAAACTAAAAAGCTTCTGCATTGCTAAGAACACGGTAACTGTAGCAGGCAGATAGCCCTCAGATTGGGAGAAAATATTTGCAGGTTATGCCTCAGACAAAGGTTTAATAACCAGAATACACAGAGAACTCAAACGTATTAGCAACAAAAGAACAAGAGATCCCTTCTCAGGGTGGGAAAAGGTCTTGAAGATAAACTTCTCTAAGGAAGACAGGCGCACGGCCTACAAGCACATGAAAAAATGCTCATCATCCTTAATCATCAGAGAAATGCAAATCAAAACTACCTTGAGATATCATCTAACTCCAGTATGATTAGCCCACATAACAAAATCCCAAAACCAGAGATGCTGGCGTGGATGTGGAGAAAAGGGAGCACTTCTACATTGCTGGTGGGAATGCAAACTAATATATTCCTTTTGGAAGGATGTTTGGAGAATACTTAGAGATCTAAAAATAGACCTGCCATTTGACCCTATAATTCCTTTACTAGGTATATATCCAGAAGACCAAAAATCATATCATAATAAAGATATCTGTACCAGAATATTTATTGCAGCCCAATTCATAGTTGCTAAGTCATGGAAGAAGCCCAAGAGCCCATCGGCCCATGAAGGATTAATAAATTGTGGTACATGTATACCATGGAATACTATGCAGCCTTAAAGAAAGATGGAGACTTGGCTTGGTGCCTGTGGCTCAACTGGCTAAGGTGCCAGCCATGTACACCTGAGCTGGCAGGTTCGAATACAGCCTGGGCCCGCCAAACAACAATGATGGCTGTAACCAAAAAATAACAGGACCTTGTGGTGGGTGCCTGTAATCCCAGCTACTTGGGAGGTGAAGGCAGGAGATGCGCTTGAGCCCAGGAATTGGAGGTTGCTGTGAGCTGTGATGCCACAGCATTCTATACAGGGTGACAGCTTGAGACTCTGTCTAAAAAAAAAAAAAAAAAAAAAGATGGAGACTTTACTCTTTCATGTTTAAATGGATGGAGTTGGAACATATTCTTTTTAGCAAAGTATCTCATGAACGTAAGAAAAAATATCCAATGTACTCAGCCCTACTATGAACCTAATTTATAGCTATCACATGAAGGCTAAAACCCAATTATAGCACAAGAATATGGGGAAAGGGGCAAGGGAGGGGAGGGGTGGGGGAGGGCGATTGGTGGGATCACACCTATGGTGCATCTTACAAGGGTACATGTGAAACTTACTAAATGCAGAATATAAATGTCTTCATATAGTGATTAAAAGGCCATGAAGGCTATGTTAAACAGTTTGATGAAAACGTTTCAAATTGTATATGAAGTCAGCACATTGTGCCCCATGATTGCACTAATGTACACAATTATGATTTAATAATAAAAGAAAAAAGAATATGGGTATGAAGTAACCTAGGTAACCAATGACCAATAGAAACAAATAGAAAAGGACAATACCACCTGGAGGCACAGAGAGGCCAATGAAAGACTTGCAACCAATTTCAAATGAAGAGGGTATTAATACCCCTGCAGGCCTTTGACACTCTCTCTCTCTCATCATCTCCCCTTCATGAGAGGGACTCACTTCTAACTCTTTTCAGAAGTGCACTAAACTTTCTCTTTCTTCTTCTTAAATAAAATTTCTCTTTGTTACATTGACACTTGAGTGAGTTACTTTTGCTTTCTATCCATACTGTGTGTGCTGCTACAGTTGTATTTTCAGTTTCCATTCATTTTTGCTTTCAATTGCCATCATGAGAGGCTTAGGGAGGCAATGAGAAAACATGCCCAATTAACACCTGACTCCATAGAGGGTCAGATTATTTTATTTTTATTTTTGAGACAGAGCCTCAAGCTGTCACCCTGGATAGAGTGCTATTGCATCACAGCTCACAGCAACCTCCAATTCCTGGGCTCAAATGAGTCTCTTGCCTCTGCCTCCCAAGTAGCTGGGACTACAGGTGCCTGCCACAATGCCTGGCCAGTTATTGGTTGCAGCATCATTGTTGTTTGGCGGGCCCGGGCTGGATATGAACCTGCCAGCTCAGGTGTATGTGGCTGGCGCCTTAGGCCATTGAGCCACAGGAGCCGAGCCCAGGTCAGATTATTTTAAAAGACAAATTTATCACGCAAGTGCTCCAGACATTCATAGAAAACCCTAGAAATTGGCTGTAGGCCCAGACCATAATCTGGAGAATCTTCTTAAAATGGCCACTATGGTCTTTTATAACCAAGACCTAGAGAGAAAGGAGGAAAAAGAAAGGAACAGAAAAGAATGACAGCTCTAGTAATGGCACTCCAACAAACAAGCAACTTTCAGGGGTGGAGGGAAACCAGAGGAGCTAAAAACAAGTGCTTCCAACGTGGCCAGACTGGCCACTTCAGAAAAGATTGCCCCCAGCAGCACCACTGGCTGGGCAAGCCACCTGGCCCCTATCCAGAATGCAAGGGTAACCACTGGAGGGTGGCCTGTCTCCAGAGGCGAAGGCCTCCTGGGACAGTGACCCCATCAGAGCCCAAACTGGACTGAGGGTGCCTGGGGCAAATTCTCATGGCTCCAGCTTGTGTCATCACCCCTCAAGAGCCCCAGGTCTGCCTTATAGTGGAGCGCCAGGAGAGAAAATATCTTTTGGACATTGGAGGAACCTTTTCTGTACTTCTTTCTAACCCTGGTCTTTTTTCTCCCAGATCCAAAACTATACAGGGGGTGTCTGGAAAGCTGGTTACCAAATTTTTCTCCCAGCCTTTAGGCTGCAATTGGGATGACTTGCTATTCTCTCATGCCTCCCTAATCATGCCTGAAAGTCCTGCTCCCCTTTTGGGGAGGGACATACTAACTAAAACAGAAACTTTTCCCTCCTGGAGATCTAGCCATGATCAAAACTCTCCCCTCTAATTCACCTTCCCTAACCCCAACTTGGGAAGTCCCCTTTCCTGTTATCTTGTCTTCTTCTATAGCTGTTAAAGTTATAGGAGTCGATTCCTGCATACATCATTCATGAGTAAACTTCTGGAACCCTCCATCTTCTCTGGAAGCAGACAATGAAGACAGCCAACCACAGACCACCTACACTTGTGAGCTAAAAGAAAGTTTGAAGGTATCATTTAAGAAACAGCAAGAAAAATCCGAATATGGTTTTCTTTCAGCATCACTGAATAAGTGCTTCTGACCTGACACTGTTCTACCTTTGCCTATTACTAATTACACTAATCAGATTTATGTTTTCCAGAAATGTCATCAAGCTGCATGCAATAAAGATGGTTCCAGTCCATGAACCCCTGTATCACTCTCCCTCCAGAGAAACCCTAATTGCCCCCTTCTATCATTGCTCGATTCAGCAGGAAGCAGTTAGATCGAGTCTTTACCCTTTTTCCCTAACAGCAGTTTAGAGTTTCTACTCGGAGAGGGAGAATTGATGCAGGACATTTGTCACCCTAGCCAGGTCAGAGGAGCTGGCGGACCTGCCGTATCCTTCTTGGTGGGTCGGTGCTGCAGCAGCCAGCTGAAGAACCTGACTGGCAAGGAGAGGGACCTCAAAGCCCCACCGGAGGCTCCAATAGCCAAAATGCTGGACAACTGCCAAGGAGATACCTGTGCCTTGGTGTCTCCTCCACTTTACACTTAGGACTAAATGTGGAACTCCCATTTCCTATGCCTAGGTCAATTTCATGTGAATTTCCTAGGCCTCAATTCCTTGAATGGACTGTGTCCACTCATTGATACATTCATTCACTTTGCCCTGGCGGAAGGGACTGTGTTTGTTCATTGATACACTCATTCACCTTGCCCCCTGCGGAAGGGACTGTGTTCATTTCTTTCCTGGCCAAGGAACCCATACACCTATATATACCCCGAGACTAAAAGCCTAAAGGGGGAGATGGGGAAAGAAGGGAGAGAAACGGAGAGAGCTTTTCTCTCCCCACTTGAGTTCTCTTTCTTTACCAGGAGCTTTAGTGTTTTCTGTATTCTTTTCTGTAAATAAATTCTGTCTTACCACTTGGGGGGGGGGAAGAAAGAAAATGCCATGAAGGCTATGTTAAACAGTTTGATGAAAACATTTCAGATTGTATATGAAACCAGCACATTGTACCCCTTGATTGCACTAATGTATGCAGTTGTAATTTAATTAAAAAAAAAACACAGAGGAAAAAAAAATGAGAGACAATTGCCATCATGCCTCAGTTGAACTTTCTAGTTCAATAAAGTAATTGAACCAGGCCAACTGGTTTAGGGAATTGGGACCCCTGACCCCCAACATATATATTTTCAAGTATATACTTTAAAATTTACAATATACCAATATACATTATTTTCAAAAAATAAAAATTATAGACATAACGTCATTAAACCAGGGATTACCAGACTTTCTTAAAGAGCCAAATACCATAGTAAATAGTTTGGACTTCGTAGGCTGTATAATCTCTGTTGCTACAGGAAACTAAAAGAAAATCTTAAGGCTAACACCCCCCCCACACACAGCTGACTGAATGGATAGCCTGTTGGCCAAGGAGATACCCTAAAACTAAGTTGCTAGCTATGAGTAAGGAGGTCACACCTTACTTCTCTTACTTATCATGCCCTCCTCCCTACTTAGAGACTTCTGTTATTGTAACTTATTAAGAGACCTATGCCTATGCAAGACAAACCTGCAGATCCTTAATATACATAAACAAACCCCTTGAGTTTGTTTGAGTATTTGGCCTTGGTTTGTCTCTAATCAATAGACTCTTAAACTCAAGCATTCCTTTCTTCTAACTCCTAGTCTTTTAGACAAAGCCTAACTCTTTCAGCCAATTGTTACCTAAAGAATCCCTAAACCCACACACAACTTGTAAGGCCCTACCCCCTTCCATATGACCTGACTTTTGGGGCTAAACCAATGTATGCCTTCCAGTTATTGATTAATGACTTTACCTATAATTCCTGTTTCCCCAAAATATATAAAACCAAAAGCTTAACCACACTACAATGAGTCCACTTGCTCAAGGCTTCTTGTTTCCTCAAATTTGGCTCAGGATAAACCTCTTCAAATTATTTTATGGAGTTTTGCTTCTTTTCTGTTGACATTACTTGTCTAACTTTGCTGTTGGAACTGGAAAGCAGTCATCAACAATATGAAGACAAATGATAGTGACTGTGTTGACATAAACAGGCAGTGTAATAGATTTGACCTAGGATTATGGTTTGCCTACTCCCATACTAGACTGTCAGATCTTTGACACTAAGGATGGTGGCTTCTTATTTGTCTCTGTTTCTTTAGTGCTCACAAGATTCAGCACTCAGAAGGTACTCAACAAATGTTTGTCAATTAAATGAAGATGGTTCCTCTTTACCTTGCTCTAGGTCTTTGACTCTCACAAGTATGTGTAACCTTAACCAAATCACTTGTTGTTTCTTTCCATGGCCTTGCAATCTCACCCTTAAATAGTAATACATATCAGCCATACCTACCTCTAAGACTTTGTAAAAATTCGAATTACACTATTCATGTGAATGGCCAAATTGTTGGAAATTCTGACAAGGTTATAGGGAAAGAGGACATTCTTCCTACTTGCTGGGAAACCTGTTGTAGTTTAGTTATAATCTGTTTCTAGAGCAAGTGATGTTGAGAGTTTCTTTTCCATTTCAATCTTACTATGGATCCCTGACCAGAAAGAATTTGATAACCTGGTTGGGAAGACAATACACAGACATAAGGAAATTACAGAATAGTAGCAAATTCCTCAATAATATATACCTAACAACTTTTTTTTCCCCCTTCTTTTTCAAGGCTCACATATCATTATCAATTAGAAGTCATCACCATTTTTTCTTAATTCCCATGGCACTCTGTTGCTGTGAAATGAATTATCCCCTCCCATTCATAAGTTAGAACTTTGTTCCCCATTGTGATTGGATTTGGAGATAAAGTTTTTAGGAGGTAGTTAAAGTTAAATGAGGTCATAAAATTGGGGTCTTGAACTAATAGGATTGATGACCTTGTAAGAGGAAGAGATCTCTTCCCTCCTACTGAAATTCTTCTACCTATTTCTCCTTATTCTCTCTCTCTCTCTACACACACACACACACACACACACACACACACACACACACACACACACACCCCTATCTCTATCTCTTCCTTTGACATGTGAGTCTGCAGTAAGAAGGTAGCTGACTACAAGCCAGAAGGAGACCCACATTAGCTGATACCTTTGTTTTGGACTTCTCAGCCTCCAATACTGTGAGAAAATAAATTTCTTTTGTTAAAGCCACTCAGTCTATGATATTTTGCTATAGAATTTGAGCAGAATAATATCTCTGATTATAGTTTGAATTATATTAATTTCTGGGCATATATTTTCTTTATTGGATCTTGTGATGGTAATTTTATGGGTCAACCTGGTTATGCCTCAGTACCCAGTTATTTGGTCAAACATTATTCTAGAAGTTTCTGTGAAGAAATTTTTAGGATGAGATTAATATTCACATTAATACACACTAAGGAAAGCAGATTATCCTCCACAATGTGGGTGGACCTCGTCCAATCAGTCAAGCTTTAAGAGAGAAAGCCTGAGGTCTCCCAAATAAGAGGGATTCTTCTAGCAGACTGCCTTTCAATTGCAACTCTTCCCTGATCTCTAGCCTACTTCCCTACCTGGAAGACTTTGGACGTTCCAGTCCCCACAATTGTGGGAACCATCTCTCTCTCTCTACACACACACACACACACACACACATACACACATAGAGAGACACACACACCCATATACATACCTATATATGGTATGTATTGGTTCTGTTTTCTGGAGAACTCTGACTTAAATAGTTCTCCCAATAGGAGCAGCCTTGTCAGCAAAACAAACATGTTTATCCCTGTGCTTGAGTGGGCTTGCCTGGGTGACTTCCTATTTACTCTACTTCCATGTTGAATCAATACCTTCTCCTTTTTATGGATACATTCATTCCTTACCTATGTTAACATATTCAATAAGGTATAATCAAATCTTACTGACTTGACTTGGTAGAAATTCTGTTTTTTAAGTGACTTTGCCTATAAATCGATTAGATGTAAGTATCCTGTTTAAATCTACAAGTATAATCTTATTTACCCAATATGAAAATTCTTGAGAGATAAACCCACTGCAGCACTCTGTCCTGACAATTGTACAAAGTAAATTAATGTTTTACTTATAGCTGCATTTGAGGTTGGTGTCATCAGTTATTTCCTGGACATCAGTAGCTATTTTTATTGTGTAAAAGTATGTCTTAGGAAATCTCTTAAGCATTGTTCTTCCTTGTAATTATTTCACTTGAGCTTAGGTACCCTGCTGTTGCTTTATTTCCATGGGCCCATATTTGCATATTTCCATTGTAATAAACATCTGCACTCATCTTTACTTACTTCCCTCCTGTCTCAGAAAATGAACTGTCCCTCCTACTGCTCAACCCACTGCAATCTGGCTTCTGCCCATCTCTGACTCCCTTCACCTCAAGACCCAAATTATACTTTTCTTTGACATACATACAGTCTTGCTCTTTCACCTCAGTGGAATACAGTGGTGTCATCATAGCTCATAGCAACCTCAAACTCCTGGGCTTGAGTGATGCTCCTGTCTCAGCCTTTGCAGTATTTGGGACAAGAGGTGTATGCCAAGACAGCAAGCTACATTTTCTACTTTTAGTAGAGTTAGGGTTTTGCTCTCTTTCAGGCTGGTTTCTTGAATTCCTGAGCTCAAACAATCTCCCCACCTTGGCCTACCACAGTGTTACCACACCTGCTGGCCAAGACGGAAATTATTTTTACTGAAATAAAATAATGTATTAAAATTGTCAAAATCAGTGGAGTCTTTTTCATTTTTTTTTTTTTTACTAATTCTCTTTTCCGGTTACATGTGAAGCACTTCTCAAAACTCTACCCTTTCTGCTATTGGCTTCCTTAACATTATTTATTCTAACTCTAATCAAGTATGCCAATATGCCTAATCAATTTTATTATTTTCCTCTGAGACTCTTCTTCTTTTGCCTCTAAATCATTCATCATGATTTGTTTTTGTCTTCAGGCACTGGTTTTCTCTCTTTGTCTCCATATTTCAGGGGGCCATTAATGTGGTTTTAGTACCTCTTGTATATAGACTTCCTAGTCTATACTTCAACCCCTAATCTTTCCTTTATTTAGAGTTATGTAACCAACTAGATACGAATTCCTGATAATTGGCAATATTTTCACATTTCATACTATTAAAACATAATTTTTGTTGATCAAACTTAAAATTTCTCAACTACAATAATTGGAAATAGATAGAAATTTCTCATGTCATCACAGAGATAGCTTTCATTGAATTGTTTTCTGAATTTGTTCAATTTAATTAGAAATATGAATTAAAAGGGAAGAAAATTAGACACATTATCAAATTTGTGAGAAATTAAATAAATAATAGCTGATGGATATATTGGATTTAAATCAATTTCCCAAGATAAAGTGAATGATAATTCAAGCAAATATTGAGGCATGTATTTAAACTTATTATTTTAGAAAATATCAACTTGGTATTATAGCAAAAATCTGAGAATACAATAAATGCAATGTGAATACTTAACCCTATCATTATAAAAGCAACATATTATTTTCTCTTAAAATCAAAGTTTAGTAAATATAAGAAATACAATAAATTTATATATCACTCATTAGGCAGAAAACTCCTTTAGGGCAGAGAATGTGTCTTAGATAGCATTATGTGTTGAATTGTGGCTTCGTCAAATTTATATATTGAAGTCCTAAACTCGGGTACCTCAGAATGTGACCTTAGTTGGAGAGGGGGTCTTTATAGAAATAATCAAGTTATAATAAGGCCATCAAGGTTGTCTTTAAACTAATATGATTGTGGTACTCACAAAAAGAAGAAATTAGGACAGAGATATGCAAAGGGGAGAGATAATGTAAAGAGCCACAGGGAGAAAGGGTCATCTATACACCAAGTAGAAAGATGTGGTACATATTATTCCCTCACAGCCCTCAGAAGGAACTAACCCTACTAGCACCTTGACTTTGGACTTCTAGTCTCCAGAACTTGGAAACAATAAATTCCGTGGTTTAAGCCACCCAGTTTGTGGTTACTTTGCTACACTAACCATAGAAAACTAATAATACACAGCTAGAGTATATACAGAGACTCAGTTCTTCATGTATAACATGTGGTTCATAATCAGTTATTTTGAAGATGAAATATCTCCTTTTAATCTCAAAACAATCAGTGAATTTTTTAACATTTAAGTAAAGCAATCAGACTATACAATGGAAAAAATAATTAGACAAGGTAAATAGGTCATTTTAGTTGCAACCTGTTTTATGACTTTAGGACATGATTTTATTTTCCTTTTAACACTAGAATTTCATTTCTAACATAGCTAACATACAATATTAAAAAATTCCCTCTTTTTCAGTTTTGTATACTTTAATGATGAACCATATCTGATAATAATGTAACAATAAAATCCATTATTTGACTCTAATACTTAACATCCTCAACATTTATCCTTTACTATACCTTTTGTGGGGGAGAAGGAAAATTCTCTTTTGCCCCTGAAAGAATCTCCAAAAGATCAACTCACAATAAGGCAGATTAATAAGAGAAAGAGATTATATAAATTTATTTACCTTGCACAGGGGGATAATCACAGAGTGATTACCCAGTATCTGAATGAAGCCCAGAAATTTATAAAGCCTTATTTTATGGGGGAGAGAGAGATGAAGAATATACATTAATTCTGTTTAAGAACAGTAAGCAGTTACTAGGGAGGATGAATAGATATAAGTACTTGGGAGAATGCATGAATGGGGGCAAACAGATTGAAGTGAGCTATGATGACACCACTATAGCCTGGACAACTGAGCAAGATCTTATGCACACACACACATACATACACACACAGAATAAAAGAAATAAAAAAGAGTTTCTCTGTAGGAATTGTCCAACCTCTTCTTTCTCTCCCTCACTACATACCCCATTTAGCACCCTGCTCTGTCTAGTTTATTGGAATGTAAGGGAAACCTGGCTATACAGCATGTCACTGTATATGTAGTGTTGCTTGGGACAATATAATTAACAAGATAGACATCATTTTCCCAACTCTCTCTTCATGTGTGACCTTCCAAAGCTATAGTCTTTTCCCAATGATAACTTCCCTCTAAAGAAAACTTTAACTTTGCATCAGGCAAGAATATATAAGTAGGGGCATTTCCCTCTTAAAACCTCTTAAGTAAGGATCTACTGTTTCTAATTGCACCATCTGGCAGGAGTGTTCACCAAATAATTGTTAGGCAGGGCTGCTCCATTAGCCAAGCCAGGGTCCAGAAATGGTCTGAGTGTGGTGTGCATTCTGCTTGGTAGGCTGACGTGGTATAACTTATATGTTACAATGTAGTTCAGGAGCTGATAATCTTGATGAACTATAAATAATTCCAGAAAATGAAATGATAGTAAAAACAATGGACAGATCTGGGACTTCTGCAAAATAAAAATAAAAAATAAGAAATAAAAGGGCGACTGGACGCTACATTGAATAGATCTTAAATCACTTCCTGTTATTTCCAGAATACGTTTTTCATTTTTAAGCACAAGGAAACTAAGGTCTAATTGTGTATAACTAGCCTAAGGTAAGAGATTAGTAAAAATAATTCAGAATTTGAAGCTCTCAGTCTTTCTAGTACCTGGTTTTAAGCATTCATGTTTAAAGAGTCACCAGTCCACTTAGAGTTTTATTATATATCAGTAATACTACAAAATGTATATCTGATACAGATTCATGTTTAATTTTTATAAGTTTTTGGTGTATTTCATTATAGATAGACAAATATTTTCTTTGGGTTACTTAATTATTCATCCAGTATTGGAATTCTGGATATGTTCATGCATAGGGCCATAAAATATGGTATGTTAGGCATATATATTTTTAAGAACTTTTCTTTTTATTATTATGTGTTCTATTAAATTATTTAAGTGGAACTATAAAGCTTTCATATGTGAATTAATAAAAGGATGCATGATTTTATTAGCACAAATTGGTGAAATTGTGCCATCTAGTGCCCTTTACTAAAAAAAGAAAAAGAAAAAAAAAGCCTTTTTAAAAAAGATTTATTTTTCAGTTCTTAGAATCTTTTTCATTTTGGCCGGAGCTGGGTTTGAACCCGCTGCCTCCAGTTCTTAGAATCTTGAAGTTTCAGGTGAAAATAAGTTGAGAAATCTATTTGTTCACCTGTCATATAAGGAATATGAGTACAATAATGAAAAGTGGGACACATTACTGGAACAGTGTATTCTAGGCATAGGAGAATATTCTAACCACTCCCTATGAATTAGTGTGGTCATCCCAAGCATTTCCTAAAATCAGTTTTCTACATCTGGTATAAAATTCCCTGGGTATGCTGTATATAGTAAAACATTCTCTGTGTATGTTGAGGAGAGGAGTAAGAAGAGTTGTGATGAGACTGAAGACCAAGAGATAATGAGATTCTTAGTAGTTGGTAGCGGAAGAGAGGGAGGATCCCTTGGCTGCTGAAGTTTCTTCTCCTCTTCCTTGCCTTTCCCTGCCCACTGTATTGCTACCACATACACTATCCTGAAAACTGGGGTAACCAGAGTTGGGTGTGTATGTGTGTGTGTTTTGATAAGAAGAGAAAAAGAGGAGTTACAGGTTGCATTATTATCAACAGGGGGAGTGTGAAGGAGAAGGTAAAGAAATAAGATTTTTCTGTAGTGTACTGGTAGCCGATACTAATTTATAGAAAGCTTTTGAGCCATATTTATCCAGATTTGGGTTGGTGTGAATCTGGAATTACCTAATTACTTTTGGAGATTTAATTCTCATATGTTCATAAAAAGGTGGGGGTGAGAGCAAAGAAAGGTAAATTTGGGTACCTTATAAAATAGATGTGCAGAAACCTAAGGATGTAATGAATATCAAGTCCTCTCAGCTACAAATATGTTAGGAAAAATTTCTGCAGCTACCCACCTGCATATATGAGACATATCCACATAACTTATATTAGGTATTATGCCTGTGAAATCAGGTTAAAGATTTACCTAGTAACCTTCATTTAACTTTATTAATTATATATCACCTTGTGACTTCCATTATTTTGACATTGTTTATGTATCCTTGATTACTGTTTAACTTACACTTTGGGGACTTAGGGGACTTATGTCAACAATTGTATATCCATATCTACATGTCTATAAAACTGTATGAATTAACTCTCCATAGTAGGTAATTGATAGATACTTGTTATTGTTAGGTTATTAGGTATGAAATGTCTGATTTCCTTAAGTACTCAGCTTGACAGTTGATATCTCTGACATTTCACTTTGACATTTCTTAATTTATTTTTGCTGTGAAGGTACATCTTCCTTCTTTCAAATACATGTTTTGGCTTGTGATGATCTTTCTTTTAGAGCAATTTTGTGAAAACATGGATAAGTAAAAAATTTGAGTTATTTTTGAAAATGAGTTCCATTGTGGAACCAATGCAGCACAGACAGCTTGAAATAAGAGCAAAGTGGGAAGGATGTAGCTAATGAAAACATTGTACATTGATGGCGTAATAAGTTCCATTCTGGTGATTTTAATTTTGAAAAGGAGCCATGGGTTAACCTGACACCAATGAGCTGAAAGTTGTAATGGAGGTGAATTCATTTCAGCCTGTGCATGAATTAGCAGCAATGTTTGATGCTGCTATCCTAATAATGCTTGACCCATTTGAAGCAAGTTAACAAGGTAAAGAAGTGGATAGATGGGTTTCACATGAAATAAACGAGTGTCAGAGAGAAATAATCTGGAAGCTTGCCTTTCTTCGCTTTCATGATATAAAGGTGAATCATTCTACACTGTATTGTTATGTGTGATGAAAAAAATTGTTTTTGACAATCTTAAGCATTTGGCACAATGGTTGGATAAAGAGGAAGTGCTGAAACACAGCCCAAAACTGAATATTCATCACAAAAAGTTAATGGTGTCTCTTTGGTGCTCCAGCACTGGTATTATCCACTACATCTTCATAAAACCTGGTCAATCAATTATAGTAGTTGTCAACTGAAACCAGCTGGATGAAATAATGAGGATGCTTGCAAGTAAGCAACCAAGAATGGTCAATAGAGACAGGCCAATCCTCTTGCAAGACAATGCTGTCACAAAAATAACACCGCTCAAGCTATAGAAACTAGACTTACCATCTATAATATTCACCAAATCTTGCACCAACTGACTGCTACCTCTCCCAGACTTTGGACAAATATTCAATTCTCAACAAACTGTGGAAAACACCTTTCATGATTTCATCACCACTGGCTCTCCAGCCTTTTTTGCTGCTGGCATACATAAGCTACCATTAAGATGGCAAAATTGTCAACAATGTAGGTACATACTTTTATTAATTGTACTGTTTCTTGTTTGAGATATAATAAACTAAACTTTTGATTCAAAATCAAACATTTCAGGCCAGGCATAGTGCATCATGCCTATAATCCTAGCACTCTCAGAGGCTGAGGTGGGTGGATTGCTTGAACTCAGTACTTTGAGACTAGCCTGAGCAGGAGTGAGATCCTGAAAAATTACCTGGGGCATGGTGGCAGGTGCCTGTAGTCCCAGCTACTTGCGAGGTTGAGGCAAGAAGACAGCTTCAGTCTAAGATGTCTTTCAGGTTGCTGTGAGCTGTGATGCCAGAACACTCAGGGCAATAGAGTAAGACTATGTCTCAAAAAGAAAAGAAAATCAAAAATTTCATATTTAATGACATAAATATTTACTGGTGTTTGTTAGAATTTTCCCTTACCCTGGTAAGGACATGTTGTTAACAAACCTTTTATATTACAACCATGAAAAGGAAGTATAGTTCATCAAATCTCTTATGAAACACAAATATCCTATAAGCACTCATGTAACTTGAGGTAATAATTTTATTTTTTTATTTTTAATTGTGGTAAAAATCACATAAAATTTACAAGTTTTAAGTGTATAGCTCACTAGTATTTAAGTATAGTCCATGTCTTTGGGCAATGGATCTCCAGAACTTTTTTATCTTTGAAAATTGAAACTCTACACTCATTAAACAGCAGCTTCTGTTTCCCCCTCCCTCCAGACTCTAGTGATCACTATTCTATTTTATGTTTTCATGAATTTTACTAATTTGCCTATTTCAAATATGTGGACTACATGTAACTGAGTATTTATCTTTTTGTCAGCAGCTTATTTCACTTAGTATAATGTCCTTTAGATTCATCCATGCTATAACATGTGACAGGATTGCTTTCCTTTTTAAGACTGAATATAGTATTATTTAACGTCATTATTTGTACTTAGACTATAGTTAGAAGACTCAATTGATGAGAACTACAAGTCACTTTAATATGGTTTGTGTCTGTAAAGAAAAATATAGCTACTTATGTTTAGTAAAACAGTCTTAACTGAATGATGTTAAGACTGAATTACAAATAACTGAGAATCTTCTAAAACTATAATAAGCTCCTTTGTCACCAGGAACATGAAAATTAATGCTGAAAATAAGGTGAAGATAAGGATGGCAGGCTCAAAGTGTGTGCCTATGGCCACTGCTGCAGCCTCTAAGCCAGGATGGAGGTCAAGGACAGCACTTGGAGACATTGTAACAAAGTTAATAAACAGCTACCTGCTAAAATGCCTCTGAAAAAGGAAGCAAAAACTTTAGCTACTGGAAAAGTTATTACTAGAAAACTACCAAAACCTCTGGCAAAGGTGCCTGAGTCTGTGCCTGAGCCAGAGTAAGAGCCAGAACCTGAGCCCGTTAAAGAGGAAAAATTTTCACCTAAGCCTATTTTAGTTGATACCCTCTCTCCAAGCCCATAGAAACATCTGGATGTGTCCCTGCAGAATATCTGTGTCAAGATTTCTCTGATGTAATTCTTGCAGTGAATAATGTGGATGCAGAAGATGGAGCTGATCCAAACCTATGTTGTAAGTATGTGAAAGATATTTATGCTTATCTGAGACTACCTGAGAAAGAGCAGTCAGACCAAAATATCTACTGGGTCAGAAAGTCACCGGAACATGGGAACATGTTTCAGCAAACATCCTAACTGACTGGCTAGTACAGGTTCAAATAAAATCAGGTTTCTGCAGGAGAACATGTACATGACTGTTTCCATTATTGATCAGTTCATGCAGAATAACTGGTTGGTGCCAGAGCCATGTTTATTGTAAGCAAATATGAAGAAATGTACTGTCCAGAAATTGGTGACTTTGCTTTTGTGGCTGACAACACTTACACTAACCACTAAATCAAACAGATGGAAATTAAGATTTTATGAGCTTTAAACTTCCGTCTCAATTGGTCTGTATCTCTGCACTTCCTTTGGAGAGAAGCCAAAATTGGAGAGGTTGATGTTGAGCAACATACTTGGGCCAAATACCTGATGGAACTGACTATATTGGACTACATTATGGTGCCCTATGCTCCTTCTCAAATTGCAGCAGAAGCTTTTTGCTTAGCATTGAAGATTCTATCTAATGGTGAATGGACAACAACTCTACAACATTATGTATCATACACTGAAGAATCCATTATTCCTGTTATGTAGCACCTAGCTAAGAATATAGTCATGGTAAATCGAGGGATTACAAAGCACTTGACTATCAAGAACAAGAATATGCCACAGCTAAGCATCGTAAGATCAGCACTGCAGCACAATTAAACTGTGCACTAGTCCAAAAATTAGCCAAGGCTGTGGTAAAGGTGTAACTTGTAAACTTGAATACTGTATCTGCAAACAAAATTGGCATCATGTGCCATCTGTATGTAAAAAAAGAAAGATTTTCCTGTTTGTTTATTGATGTTTACTTAGTCTGCTATGCTTCTCACAGTCAGAAGATGATTTTGGATGCACAAGTTCATGAATTTTTGCAAAGTTGTTGCCAGGCATGGTGGTCCATGTCTGTAGTCCTGGCTACTTAGGAGGCTGGAGTAGGAGGATTGCTTGAACCCAGGAGTCTGAGAGTGCTGTGTGCTATATTTGTGCCAATATATTCCATTCTGAGTGATAGAGCAAAAGTGTATTGCAAAAAAAAGTGATATTTTATTGTGACCATGATGGAAATGTCCTCATTAGTTGTGGGCTTCAATATTCATTTTTTGCTATTTCAATTAGTTCCTGTGTGAATATCTTTTGTATATCCCTTTTGGTTTTTCTGCTGGATTCCTTTCTCTTCCTGATTAAAAACTATATAATTCAGTACAGATTTTCAACTTCTTTGTGATCTGTATTGCACATAATGTTCTCAAAATTGCTGCCTATCTATTGATTTTTATTCATGGCATCTTAATGTTGCATAAAAGTTCTACATTTTGATATTTTCATGTAAGGACTATCTTTTCTCCGAAAGTTTCTAAGTCTCTAGACTTAATAAGTGCTCTAACGCCCATATGTATTATTTTCTAGATTTTTACACATAAATGTTATTGTTTTATTTCCTACATTTAAAGGTTAAGCATCTGGAAATTATTTTTCTAAATGTGCAATATAGGCATAAATTCTCTTTTAAATGGGTAGTCAGTTGTACCAGCAGATTGAAGAGGTTATCCTTTTCTCAGTTAAAATAATATCTTAATACTACAAGACATTATAAAATTGTCTTAAATGTTTACATAGATTAGAAAATGTTTCTGGCCTCTTTCTTTAATTCTCCTGATCTATTTGTCTTTTTCTATGCCAATACCACATTGGTTTGATTATTATGGTTTTATGGTCAGTATATCTTCTTATAGTTGGAGATCAGAGTTATTCTTCATTATTTTTATTTTTCACAGCTTTCTATTTTCTTACATTATTATAACAAAAAACCAACTGGGATTCTAACTGAAATTGTATAAGATTATAAACTAATTTTGGAAGAATCGATATTTTATGGTGTTGTGTTCCCATTTAACTTTGATGTTTTTCCATTTGTTCATCTCTTCTTCGTTTAGATTTTATGCCTTTCCTATGCATGATTCTGTGTCATTATTTTTGTCATTGTATTAATATGATTTTTATGATAGATAAAAACTCTATTTTTATATATTTAACCAGAATATGACCACAACACTTGATTCTCTTATTAATTCTGGCATAATTTTAATATATTTTCCTGTATTATTTTGGTATCTAAACACAAAATAGGCAAAAAGAGATGTATTTATATCTTGCTTTCGCATTTAATAGCAATTATTTTATTTTGCTATATCATTCCAATTTTAGTATATGTCCTGCTGAAGTGAGCACTTATTTTGCTGTATTCAACAGGCATACCATTATTAAATAATAATTATCATAGAGGCATCTCTATTTCCAATTTGGATAATATTTGCTGTTTTTAATTTTTGTAATTGTTCTTTATTATATTTAAATTATATTCTTTAATTTCCATTAAATGTAGACTTCTCATTAGGAATAGCTCTTTAATTTTATCTGAATCTATTGATATAAACACATTATTTTCTCTGATAATTTTGTTAATGTAGGAGATTATGTTAGTGGTTTTCTGAAACTGAATAATCCCTGCAACCATGGAGTATACTTATCTGGTTTTAATGTATTATCCTTTAAAAGCATTGTTAGATTCTGTTTGCTATTATTTTATTTGATTATATATATATTTATGATAGAAATTAATTGCTTTATTTTTGTTTTTATATAATTTTGATGTTTTGGTATTAAAGTTACATAGATTCATGAAGTGAAGGGAAGGATATCATCTCTATGATATGAAATACTTTTAATAATATTAAAATTATCTTTTTTTACTTTATATAAGTGCTAGCTGTAATTTTCATCTGGTATTCATACCTTTTTTTATAGAAAATTTTTATTTCAGAATAGTTTTAGATTTTTAGGAAAATCATGAAATACAAAGAGATACTCTGCTTATATCCCATACCCAGTTTTTCCTATTTAAATATTTTATATTAGCATGATATATTTGCTATAAATAATGAAAAAATATTGATACATTATTAACTAAATTCTACTTTATTTTATTCTGGTGTGAGCCTGCAGGGAGAAATGCAAAGAACCCCAATTTTGAAGTTAAATGAATCTCAATGCAAACATTGCTTCTTTCTCTTATTGTGGAAATGGTAGTATACTGTGGTTAATTAACATTAATATGGTTTTGCAGAAATTGAGAAATGCTGAAACAAATTATTTTGTGTTTATATGTAATTACAATTTTGTGTTAATGTGGTTTTTTTTTTAGCAGCACATTCATTCCAGATTACTGACCCTTCAAGAAATATTTGCCACAATAAAAAACAATAAAAATATTTACTTTTCTCACTTAAAAATACTGGGTGTCTCCCCTAATGTCCTATATAGGGAAATAGGAAATTGTAGCTAAACGTACCTTTAATTACAAAATATTCATTACAAAGTTTTACAAAATATTCTATACACGGTCACTACTTTGGAAAATTTCATAATGAATATTTTGTAAATAACAGTACATTTAGGTACAGTTTTCCATTTTTCCTAAGTTTGGTGACTGTAGGGGAGACCTTTGGGACACGCTGTATTTTCCAGTCTTGAAATACTGTGCACCATTCTGGTTACTGAACAATAAGAAGTAAATACAACAATAAAAAAAATACACATACCAGTTAAAAAAAAGGTAAGGGACATGAGTAGACATTTCTCCAAAGAAGATATAAGAAGTAAATAATAGCTGGGAAATGTGCAGAGAATAACAGCCACAGTGATCAAGGAAATACAGATTTTTATACTGTAAACTTTAAAAAAGACTCTTTGCTAAGGTGCAGAATTCTGAGAGACCTAGTATTACAAAATTATGAAGAGTTTATAGGTTGATCAGCTAGCCTTTTCTGTGAAGTCCTTGAGGAAAGAACATTCACAGAGTTGGCAGGCAAGGTAAAAGAACACTGTATTCCTAGCTGGTATCTGAGTCATGAACTTCTCTTCTGAGATTTGTAAATAAACTAGGAGAGAACCTATGAAGAACTCCTTTTGTCTAGGATTAAGTTCAGTGGCCAAAAATCAAGCCAGACAGAAAGCATATAAAACCCACATTACTACTTCCATTGCCAATCTCAAACCCAAATATCCAAGGTAAGAGTAATCTAGGCTGCTATAGGTGTGAATGAGCAAAGGAGGAAGGGAGTCTATATCAGTGCTTACAGCAACTATAGCCTAGATCTGAATTTGTTCTCTGGATTGATATCCTTGTTTGGATGGTCAAGGGCAAATGACCGCCTGAAAGAATATCCACAGGAGGCTAATTTACAAGCATCACTGGATTATTCTCCAAAGCATATTGATTTCCCCCCTTTCACTTCTGTGACTTTTTTCTTCCCAATATGTCATAGTACATGTATGCTAGATCTTCTGAATAGGTTTTGGTGACAGCCTGGAAAATAATGTTAAAATAACTTTGAGAAAACTATGATGGTTTCTGCGAGAACGCAAGGAGACTTGAAGTTAGTGAGAAAGGATCATTAATCAGTATCTGGTTTTTGAGATACTTACAAAGAGGTTTCCAAAATACTGCAATATTTGTTTCTTAACATTTTATGCGCTTCTCATTTTGGATTATATATGTCTCGTTCCTCGTTTGATAGAAAATACCTGAGGACAGGGACTTTTCTTCTATCTTTATATCCCCAAATCTTAGCAGGGTATGGAACCTAGAGTATAAACCAGTAAGTGTTTTCTTTTAAGCGAATAAAGAAGCATTTGGCTAGTTATTAAATAGGAAAAATGATACTGTATTACAGATACACCTTTGAGAAGCATATAGCTTTGTATGGAGAGTATTCTAACATATATAGCACAATTAAACAGTAAATGATGCACAGAATTAAGCAGTGAATTATGTATGTATGACAGAGTATAAATACTGCAAAAACTTTTAGTAGGGAGAAATAAAAGTACTATAAGCTCCTTTTGGGGCTAGATACGGTCAAGGTAGGATTTGCCTAAGACTAAAGATGTTTAGAATCTGGATAGAATTCTTCCTGGAAAAAATCTGCCTGGGACAAGTAGAGGTTGATTTTGACATGAAGTCTTTAAGATCTAAGGGGAAGCTACATTCCTTTTGCTCAAAAGACCCAGTGGTTTAGTGGAGTGGAGTGGATTTTCTTCATGCCTTAGGTTTGTTTTACAAACAGAGAGACGAAACAATATTGCTGTTGCCCGGCGTCTGTCAGCAGAAGCCGCTTTTTTTTAGTCATTTCACTTGCTTGGCTTCAGCTAGTGAGCTGATCCGCTCCTTTCCCGAGTTCCGTTTCTTGCCAACGCTCTCCATGGGCTCGCTTAGCACAGTTTGCACTATATGCGGGATATGATCAAAGGTGCTTTTTTGCTCTGTGGGCGCGCGCGTACCAAAGCAGGAGCGGGGGAGAAGGGGCGAACTTGCCGAGCCCAGGCTCTGCTTGGCGCTACTGCTTTTTTCTTAGTGTTTTGCTACATCTCTTAGTAGCTTCTTCACGTATTTATAGAGCAAGTGGATCAAGGTTAGCCTAGTCTCTGCACCTCTTTTAATGCATTTGCTAGGGCTCTCCGGCACAGCAGTCCAGCACCTACAGCGGTTGCAGCTGACGGAAGAAATCCCGCCTTCTCCTGGGCACGCGGAGGGCGGGGCGAGGTAGGGCGTGACGGGGCGGGGCTACTGTGAGGGGCGTGAATAAGGGATAGTTCGAGGCTCGGTGTGCGCGTGCTCGGAGAGCGGGCCGAGGAAGGTACCGCCGCCAACTCTCTTCCTCGGAGTCGGGCCGGCTTCCTCCTCAGGAATCCGGGACGGAAGGAAATGGGTGGGGCCAGAGCCGGAAGCGCCAGGGCGGACACCTGCTCCCTAAGCTCTTTTCTCCGAGGGGCGTCTGAGCTTTTCGCTAGGGAACAGATGATTGTGTGGGAGGTCTAACGTCTGGTCTCCTTTCCACTTTACCTCAGGTCTAGAAGTCTGCTTGAGAGAAATCCGACAGCAGTGAGCGCTAGTTCCACTAGTTAGGGAAGTTCTGCCTGGGCCTCCTCAGACCAGGGTCTGCTTCCTTTTGCTCCACACCTCCTCTGTCTTGTGCTTATCCCTTTCAGCACTCCACTCAGCCCTAGCGGGCTCTGACATCATGTACGATCGGGCTCCTCGCTTTCTCAGGTTGTCTGAAGGTGGCAGCACTGAAGCCCATGTGGGTCCTGGGTCCTACCAGGTTCCCCTCCTGAAGCAGCAGGTGACAGGTAAGATGCAGGGCACGGCGAGGCTCCCTGACAGGCACCTCGTGTTCCCCTGCTCCGCCTCTGTGGGCCTGCGTGTCTAAACATGAAGCGAAATAGTACCGCTCTGTTAAGTATAACAGACCAGGAAGTAGTCAGGGAAGACACAATCTTTATTGCACAGATGAGAACTGATAATATCACGCTGGTAAGCAGAAAGGATTTTACAATAGTTGTCTAGATCATAATTTTGATTGTACAGTTTATATACAGGTTTTTGATTTCCTGGCCTCGTTGACTGTATGAATCTTCACATCCTCTGTCCTTCTTTCCCCCTGCTGTCTCTTTTCTTTGTAATTCTATCCGGCTGACAAAACTTTCCTGTCAGACATTTATTTACTATGATAAAACTTAGTTGTCTGTCTCGCAATAGCTTTAAAGATAGTCCTGTCTATTTTTCAGGCAGATGTTTCTGCATGAAATCTGACCACCTCGATCTTGTCTTTGAATATAATTTGTGAGAGCTCCTTTCCCCTCACATTCTGTAATGAAAAGTCATATTCGTGAAAAGTGGCGTGGGGAGAGATAATTTCAATAATTATTTGCTTTCATTTGTTTGCACCTAGTGGCTTAGGCAAAAAATTAATACTTCAAATTTTCCTTCCACTTTCTCTAGTCTGATGATTTTCTAGAGCTTAATAACATCCAAATGACTTTTTCATAACCTGAATTTTCCCTTTACCCAAACTATGTATTTTTAAGCAAATACCTTCTCTGTTGTTAGCAGGTCATGGTATCAACAACATCATGTTCTCCTGGTTCTTTTTCTAACTATTGTCTTGGAAGAGTGTCTGACAGGGTTGGACCTAACCAACATTAAGTGTTAAGTCATTTTCACCTTCTCTCCAAAAAAAATCATTCATAGTATCTTTCAAAAGTTTCTATTTTTCCAAACACTATTTAAATATACCATACCTAATATCCTTTGTTGTTGATTTTTTATGTGTAATTTTTCGTTTATAACAATAGCTTCAACTACAGTCCACATTCTGATTCTGATGACTCCTAGAAGAAAGTCTTTAGAGATAAAGATGATTTATGTTTCTAAGATGAGGTTTCTCCTCCCTTAAAGAATTTGCCAGTTACTTTTTTGCCAGTTACATCTCTACCTGGATACTCTGGTATTTGAAGTTCAAAGTGTTAGAACTTAAAATTTTCCCCACCAATACTGTCCCCTTTTCTTTCTTTTTTTTTAATTTATAAAGAACAAAATTTATTTCTCACAGTTCTGAAGGCTAGATAAGTTCAAAATCAAGGCACCAGCAGATTTAGTGTCTGATAAGAGCTGCTCTTGGCTTCCAAGATGGCGACTTCTTGCTGCACCCTCACAAGGCAGAACAGGTCTACTGTCCCCTTTTCAAAAATTCCTTATCATTCTTTTCTTCCTGACCACTCCCTCTGATCATTGAGACCTAATGATTGTATTTTCTCGATGTCTCTCTAATTGATCCCTCTTTTCCATTTAACTGCACTTGACTTAGTTTAAACCCTCATTTCTATTCTGAATTAAACTAATAAAATATTACTTGTTTCCCTTTATTTCAGTCTCCATCTTCTGTCAGGTGGCTAGAGTGATCTTTCTAATATATAATTATTTTGTAAACAAAAAAAAAAATTCTTTGTTACATTCAATGTTGAAATCTGAATGCCTTAATGTGGTGAATAACTTTCTTTCATATTCTGATCCCTGAAATGGACTCCCACATTAAATGATATTTCCCGGCACCCACTTGTTCAGCTACGCTTGACCTACATTTCAGCATTTCTAGCTTTACAGTTTTCCCAAGTTCATGCTCACTCACTTCTGTGTCTTTGAACCTGCTAATCCCTTTGCCTTGTGTACTTTGTCTTCTTTCTTTACCTAATTCCTATTTATTCTTTGAGACAGAGCTAAAGTGAAGTTCTCTGACTTTAGTATTTGTTAGGTTTATCTTCTATGACTACTTAATGACTCATTATTATAGCATTTTGATTCTATATTGTAATTAATTTATCTGGTACCCCTACTAAAATGTGAGCTGCTTGAGGGCAGTAACCCTGAGCTTTACTCCATTAGTCTAAGTTTTCAGCTCAATACTGTAACATAAATACCCAGTTAAGGCAGTGTGTGTGGCTCAGTGAGAAGGGCTCTGGACCCATATGCCCAGGGTGGTGGGTTCGAACCCGGCCCTGGCCAAACTGCAACAAAAAATAGTCAGGCATTGTGGTGGGCTCCTGTAGTCCCAGCTACTTGGGAGGCTGAGGCAAGAGAATTTGATAAGGGCAAGAGAATTTGATAAGCCCAAGAGCTGGAGGTTGCTGTGAGCTGTGATGCCACAGCTCTTTACCAAGGGTGACGAAGTGAGATTCTGTCTCTAAAAATAAATAAATAAATAAATAAATACAAAGGGCGACGAAGTGAGATTCTGTCTCTAAAAATAAATAAATAAATGAATGAATAAATAAATAAGTAAATACTCAGTTAAAAACAAACAGTAATCTTGAAATAAAGTTAAAATCTGATGAGCCATGTATAACAGAATTTAAAACTCTTATAACTTGGGGTTAGCTCTGCTTACAGGGCAGTAACTCAGGTGTGGCAAGGCCTTTCTTTACTATTTTATATGATTGTTCTTGTTGACATATGAGGGAAACTAGCAAATTTCATGTTTGGGTATTTTGAGTAACTGCATACTATAGATCCATGTTTTAGCAATGTGGATAATCAATAGAAGGAACATCTGGCTGTTTGGTGAGTACTGCATTCTCCGGTAAGATAATTTTAAAGAAGCTAACATCCTTTTCTACCTCTAGATTCTACCTCACTAGTCTTTAAGGCCCAATAACACATTAGAATGTGTAGAACTATTATAGAGTTATTTGAGTTAAAGGTTGGGTACGTTTTACAGAGTATGCTGTGGGAAGAGCAGGTGTTAGGACTTTATATAATTCACTTGTTACTTTGAGCTTCATAAGAAGAGGAGCCTTAGATACAGATATTTATTCCCATCCTTTGTCCTAACCAGCACTCTTATTACAGATTACTCTTGGTTAATCCTCCAGTGCAGTGTCCCCTTATTTTTTCCACCTTAATTTGAAACTTCCATTTCTTTGGCTTCAGGATGTTTGATCAGGGAGAATCTCTTATACCCAGGATTTGCAAACCAAAAGGCATACCCAAATTCCAGATTAGTGAGAGCTATGCCTGATTTTCTCAAAATTGTCTGAGAAACAAATATCTCTTATAAAAGTAAATTTTCCCCACAGACAACTAGCCTAGTATAATGTGATTAAAACATACTCTTTTAAATAATATGACTGCTTTTGGCATTATTGTGCTCAAAAGCTCATTGCTTGTTGAGCTAATCTATGTAATAAGTAGCAACCCACTTAGTTGTATATTAGTTATCTGTATTAGTTCTCTATTAGTTATATAAGCTGGGTTACATCATCTGCTAAATATATTCTTTCCCAGATTCCTTCTTTGATAGGGAGTAGTTAACTTTATCTGCCACAGAAGAATTATTCAGATTATCAAGATTTTTTTTTTTTTTTTTTTTTGAGACAGAGTCTCACTGTGTCACCCTCAGTAGAGTGCAGTAGCGTCACAGCTCACAGCAACCTCAACCTCAACCTCTTGGGCTTAAGTGATTCTCTTGCCTTAGTCTCTCAAGTAGCTGGGACTACAGATGCCTGCCTTATGCCTGGCTATTTTTTTTTTGTTGTTGTTGTTGTTGCAGTTGTTGTTTTGCTGGCTGGGGCCAGGTTTGAACACGCTACCCTTGGTCTATGTGGCTGGCGCCATAACCACTGTGCTACGGATGCGGAGCCCAGATCATCAAGATTTTTGCTATTTTCATTATCAAAATAAATTCCTACAGTTGCACATATTTGGTATACAAGATTTAGGGTACAAGTTTTGAGTCCTTTCTTTTTTAATTATCTATTTAATACAGTTGCTTTATTCCCTTCCATCTCTTTTTTAATATCCATGTTGCTTAAACTGTACTAATTTTCTCAATATTGTTCTTCATTATTACAAACATATTGGTTTTTGGTCGGTCTTTCAGTAGACTACCCAAGTTTATATAATCTTATGATTGCTTGTTCCAGTGAAATTAGTGTCTTGGATTTGTAAGCCTTTGTTTAGGGTCAGGCAGTCAGGAAATGTTTACTGAGTACCAACTCTATGTCAAGGCAAGGAGACATTATCAATTATCACTTGTAAACTCACTTTAAATTCCTTCCATCTAGGCTGTCTTTATAAGTTTATATATGCTATTTTCTGCAAATAATATATGATATTCCAAAATATAAAACAATGGTCTTCTGAGGATGAACATGTGTTAGCTAGATCTGCCATTTTCATTCCAACCAAACATGATTAGAAGACAAAACGCTTTTCTTTTCTTTAGGCATTTTTTTGTTGTTGTTGTTCAATACCAGTTCTGTGGATTCTTATATTTAATATATATTAATAAAAATTCTGATATTATATCGTATTTTAAGAAATATAACTTCTAGCCATTAGTTATAAAAATATAGTTTCAAAAATTAAGATTACCACATGATTATATATATTTTGAATTTTTTTTTCCTGAAATCCATGGAATCCTATTTTTTATCTGTCAGTGATATGATTTTATTTTTATAGGTGGTTATGCACCATTTCTTTCTTTGACTGCCAGACGAAGTATTTTTACTACTTTTCCTGTTGCCTCTAACATTGAGAAAGTGGTTCCAGGTCCAGGATACTATAATGTTTCAGGAGCACAGGTAAATTTATAAGGTTATTATAAATACCTGAGCTAATAAAAATTATGTTTTCTTTCTCTAATAGCTAAAACAGCATTTGTTGCATTTTTCTGCTCATATTATCTCTTTTCTTTTTCAATCTATATTTTATAATTTGAATAATAGAAAATGCATGTATTTGATGTTGGATGTATGAGTAGGTGTTTTCATTACTGTATACTATGAGACACAAACCATTCTTTGTAAATTGCATGTTCCTTGAGGCTGAGAACTACAAATCATGAATTCAGAATGAATGACTGATGATTCATGAAAGTTATGAATATGGTTAAGATAGATAGAAGAGAGACAGCAATATAATGAAGGAATTCTTTTTTGTGCTATACTCTAGAGCAGCGGTTCTCAACCTGTGGGTCGTGACCCCTTTGTAATCCTGCATATCAGATATTTATATTAAGATTCATATCAGTAACAAAATTACAGTTATGAAGTAGCAACGAAAGTAATTTTATGGTTGGGGGTCACCACAACATGAAGAAGTGTATTAAAGGGTCGTGACATTAGGAGGCATTAGGAAGGTTGAGAACCACTGCTCTAGAGCTATAGTCATTGCCATTGTTCTGCATGGTCTCAAGAGTCTGTGACCAGAATATCTTCAATGGTCCATTCATGTTCAGAAATAGTGGATATAACTTCAATATCTTTACAATTGTGAATATCATTTTTATGATTTTCTCACAAATTTTGCATTCATACATATTGTCTCCTAGCTGGCCCCAGTAGACTTTTAACTCCCCTTCCTGTTGGAGGTCTGTATAAAGTCTTTGTTGAAGTGTTCAGTATAAATTCAAATTGCTGTTTCTTTTTTATGATCATAGAGAAATTTGAACAATCTTTTCTCATCATTTTATTTTGGTCCAACTTCTTTTTTGATAGGGAAGCAAAAGTGTTGTTTTATGAAAGAATTTTGCTCATCTTATTTGCAGGAAGGAAATGGCTTCATAGGTGCTTTCTAATAAAAGTTCTAAAAGACATGAATGGTATTTCTGAAGTAGAGAAAATTTTTGTTTTGTTTTTAGCTGCAAAATACATAAAATATTATGAAAATATAACATAATGTAAAATGTACCTACTACTTCTTTTTTTGCCCAACTTTTAAATATTTATAAAAGAAATCATTAGACTTATTTTTATAGATCCAATGTCTTTAACCTAGGAATTCTGAGCTTATTAAGACAGCAATTAAGTAATGAATTATTACTTTAAAATTTAATAAAATTTATTACTATAAAATTTACAAAGAAGACCTCCTTTGTGTATTACTTAAAAACTAAATGCATCTCGGTAAGATGCATGATACTAATAGGCTCTGTTAGTAGTTATTGTGAGCAACTTACAGGTGAAAAGGCTGTTGGTAAATCAGTGATTTTTAAGAGAAATCTTAGCTGATCACTCAAATGCCACTGCTATTATTATGATTAATTATTGAAATGATTGCCCTATGACTATTTATGGGAAATTGAACAATGGAAATTTTATCTAAATTAACTGATAAATAGTTGATAATTTTCTGATTCTAGAGATTACAGATATGTGGCATAGAGGGCAATGAAAGATTTTTCCTACTGTTTTCTCGGAAGTACACAATGTTTAAAATTAATCTGAACATAAAACCAAGCTGTTGCCAATAAGAGTACATCAACTTCTCTGGAAATGACCAAAATGTTATTTGTGAAAATAATTCGTCATAAACAAGCTTGGAAGACTTGCTTTCTCTCTGCAGTGTGAATGCCAGCATTTTTTAAAGTTTATTTCAGGTGTACAGATTTTCCAGGGGCCTGAAAACCGTACTGTTTATTCTTGTTCTACAGCTTTGGGAATTCCTATTTTAAAATATAAATTTTCTTATATTCTCTTAGATAATTCCAAATACAGTAAATTTCAGTTTGGGTTCAGAGTTAAAACTGACAACTATACTGTCATCCTCTCTTATTATCCTCTTTTACTAGAACTATGTCTTCAGTCAAGGGTTTTGGCTTTAACAGGTTGGGTTTTAAAGTTATTTTTTCATAATAATTAATATTATCAAATAGGAATCAATTATAAAGTGGTTTGTTTAGTTCTTTCACAAGTTTTTTTCTCTCAAACTTAGTGTAATATAAAGGGAGGCCATAGTCTACAAAACCGGGAAGAACGTTTTAAGAAGTTTATTTCAAGTAACCCAGGACCTGCAAGCTATGATCAGTTTTATCCTCGAGCACTAGATATGAACAAAAAAGTATTGGAGTCCAAAGAACAAATTAAATCAGTATGTTGCTCTTTTTAATTATGCTTTTAATAAGTTCTTTTAGTTAAAATAGAAAAAGTTTAATATTTTATATGACATTAAGTACATTTAAAAAGCCTTACTATAAAAGTAGATATGTTGGTATCTATATTTTGGCCAGTTTATAATTAAATAAACTTTAGTTTTTAACTGTGTTAGCGTCCAACTTCGTTTTTGCTCTTACTAAATATATAATCACATCCAATGTGTATATTGAGTGGTAAGTAAGGGAAATTATAAAACTATCTGAGTGATTTATCTATATATAAAGAAAATGGTGTTAAGTACTATTAATATTATAATGAAATTAAAAATATGATCTCCTGAAATAAAAATGCCTAAAATTTAGGCGGAAGAGAGAGATATAGGTAGCTGCTAATGCAAGACAAAAATGTAACAGGTGCTAAATGAATGATCATGTAAATAAACACCATTAAGAATTTAAAGGAGGGCTATTGTATTATGCAAAAACATAATTTATAGAAATTTATAGAGGAGTTGGTCCTAAGATGGGCCTTGAAAAATAGTACTGAAATGTGCATTCCAAGCATGGAGTTCTATATGAGTGACAATATAGAAGTGGAATTTTATGGAAGGCAACGAGAAGGTTATTTTAAGTGGAGTGAAGAATTTATGTAGAAGACTAGTAGGTGATATGTTTGGAAAGGTACATTGGTGTTATGTAATTAATAATTTTTACATGAAAGGCCTACCCCTTTGGAATAAATAATATTTTCAATAGCTTTGGTCATTGTTTATTTAGAATGATTCCTTTCTTCTCTTGCCATAGTGTCTTCATATAGCCCATATCAATATTAATCACTTTTCTGTTTAGGACAGCATAATTCATGGCTAAGTACTCGGTTGAGTAATATCAGTGCAGTGACAATGAGGTTAAGTCTTATAAATGTATTTAAATATCTGATATTTCGTGTGTGAGAAAATAATTAAATGTTTATTTATTCATGCCAGGGTTTATCAAACTCTTATTGAGTGATCATGAGTGACATATATAATTCTGGAACTTGGTAATACATAGGAGATAAACCACTGCTTCCTGAGATCTATAATTTTTTTTATTAAATCATAGCTATGTACATTAATGCAATCATGGGGTACAGTGTGTTGGTTTCATATACAATCTAAAACATTTTCATCAAACTGGTTAACATAGCCTTCATGGCATTTTCTTGGTTATTGTGTAAAGACCTTTATATTCTGCATTTAGTAAGTTTCACCTGTACCCTTCTAAGATGCACCAAAGGTGTGGTCCCCTCGACCCACCCTCCCCCCTCCCGTTCCCTACCTCCCTTGTCCCTTTCCCCGTATTCTTTTGCTATAATTGGGTTATAGCCTTCATATGAAAGCTATAAATTAGTTTCATAGTAGGGCTGAGTACATTGGATACTTTTTCTTACATTCTTGACATACTTTGCTAAGAAGAATATGTTCCAGCTCCATCCATGTAAACATGAAATGCTCATCATCCTTAATCATCAGAGAAATGCAAATCAAAACTACTTTGAGATATCATCTAACTCCAGTAAGATTAGCCCACATTACAAAATCCCAAAACCAGAGATAGTGGCATGGATGTGGAGAAAAGGAAACACTTCTACATTGCTGGTAGGAATGCAAACTAATACACTCCTTTTGGAAAGATGTTTGGACAATACTTAGAGATCTAAAAATAGACTGCCATTTGATCCTAGAATTCCTCTACTAGGTATATATCCAGAAGACCAAAAATCACATTATAACAAAGATATTTGTACTAGAATGTTTATTGCAGCCCAATTCATAATTGCTAAGTCATGGAAGAAGCCCAAGTGCCCATCGACCCACAAATGGATTAATAAATTGTGGTATATGTACACCATGGAATATTAGGCTGGCTTAAAGAAAAATGAGATCTATAATTTTAACAGAGAAGTAATTACTCACATTTAGTACAATATGGTTGATTAAATGATATATTAGAGTGATGACATAATGTTCACT
>CAUYON010031994.1:0-48912 GCA_963573935.1 Arctocebus calabarensis
TAAGTTTCACCAGTACCCTGCTAAGATGCACCGTAGGTGTGTTCCCACTAATTGCCCTCCCTCTACCCATCCTCCCCCCACCCCTCCCCTCCCTTTCCCCTATCCCTGTATTCCTGTGCTATAATTGGGTTTTAGCCTTCAAAAGAAATCCTTTGCGATATAAGAAAACCTTAAGAAAAAAGGTTAAAATCCTGCATAGTGCTTTACTTGAGGGCAAACAGTTACTGATATAATATTGCTAATATCTTTACACTTTCTGCTATTTTAAGCTATTTGAGAAAGCTGTAAGCACAAATGAAGAAGTTAGGAATATGTTTCTCTAGTGTTAAGAGCAATTATCAGATGAAGAAGGTATTCCTCTGGGATCATAGAGTTCATGTACATGTAACTGATCTTTATTTGATGTAGATGGCCTCCAAGAACTGGGTGTCAAAAGAAGAACTTTAAGAAATTCAATTAATAGTTAAATGAAAGAAATTCAAGATGCAATGAATGGAGTACCTGCAGAGCTTATAGCAAATACCAATGGTTATTTAACTGCTCTGTTATTGTTTTACTAATTATTATGATTTTTGTTAGTGTTTTGGTTAAAATTTCATATTTTGACTGGTCTACACTTAACCTTATTTTCCCCATAGCCCTTCTGTTTTAATGCAAGGTCTCATAAAATGTGAGGTGTATTAGGGACATACGTGACGTTATAACAGATATGACTTCCTTAGAATTTCAAAATCCCAGGTAATTTCTTGCACAGTAATGGAGAGATACCATCTGAGCTATAATGTTAATTTCATTTTTTCTGAAACCCTCTCATCAAAGGGGGATAGAATAGGAGGGCATGTGGGGAATTTGGGAGTTTAAGAAAAGTTTTGTGTAGGTAATGTTTGAACTAATTTGGAGAAAAATGAATAAGCAGTACTTGGGTAAAAAAAGATATGAGAAAGATTCAGAAAGGGCACTAACACTCAATAAATATCTGTTGTATTAATTCATAAATTTTTTAGGAAGCAGAAATTTGATGGTTTATACATAACCAAATGGTTTTGATACTGGACTTGTTTGCCGTGTTCTGTTTACTGTCTTGTTGAGAGAGGGCGTTAGAGATCACCAGGATCATAAAAATTCTGTTTTCTTGGGAAAATTATGCACCAGGATCTGGTTAGGCCTGCGTTTTCCCATCCCCTCCTGACTGTCTGGCACTCACCTGCTGAATGATCAGAACTGATTTAGAACAAGCCACCTCCAACACAGATGAAGCAGACCAGTGGGGCTGTCTGCATGGAGACAGACCCTGGCAAGGAATTTAGGCTCTTTCCATTTGTGTAAGAACAGCTTCCTTTTAAGTTCAAAATTGTTTATTCATAAATCAAGACGAGAGAGAGAGAGAGAGAGAGAGAGAGAGATCGATCTCAGAAGCTGCCCATAGTCCCTTCCCTATCCTGGGATTTATTTGGGGGTAAGAATAGCAGGAAGAACATTCTTTTTTTTTTGGGAGGGGGGGAGGCTCAGGAAACAGGAGAGGGGAAGTGATGCTGGGCACACAGACCCTACCCTTCAAGGTGGGAGCAGACATTGACACAGCCCCTCCTGTCTGCCTTAGTTTTGAGAAGAGGAGGTGAGAGGGCTAGAGGAGGTGAACTTTTGCTATGCGGAGAGACAAGTCAGACAATGCGAGTTTTAATTGAAATCATATCCCCAGCATTTTACTTTTCAAAAGTTGTTAGTATGATCGAGGTTGCATTTTCTTGTGACTACTATTATTACTGTCATGCTGACTGCTCTGGGCAAGGGCTGAAGGTTACATGTGGGTTGAGAACGCCAGGCTGCTTGGGAGGGGCTGGCAGACCCGGCGCCCCCGCCTCGGAATGCCGCTCTGGAGCCAGGTTCCCAGAGCCTTGCCTCTGGTTGCTCTCTCTGCGTGGCTGGGAATTCTCCCCGCGTGTGGTGGTGATGCTGCTGCTTGCCTTCTCTTCTCCTCCGGCTCAGACCTCTTGTATCTCCATTGTCATCATCCTGGGAGCTGGCTCAAGTTGGAAGGTGTGCTGATCCCAAAGAACACTCTTGTTTGAGACCTTCTCTGCCAGAGACAGTACATTGTCTGTGCTCTGGAGGGGTTCCATTCTGGGAGAGGAGGCTGTAGTTTAGGCTCCCAAATCTTTACTAAGTATTGAACCTCCTAAAGATCTTACTAAAATGTAGGTGTCGATTTGGTAGGCTTTTTGTAGGGTTTAAGATTGGTCCATGGCCCACACTTTGACTTGCAAGGATTTAGAATATAGCTGAAAACCAAATTAGGTGAGACCTCCAAATTGTGTGTATTTTATAGAAAGAATATCCAAGGAGAGCCAATCCTAAGTGGTCCTTTTTATTTGTGGGGAGCCTGGACTATTGGTGCTAAAACCTTAGAGAGGGGAGCTTGGACCACTGGTGCTAAAACCTTAGAGAGGTGAGAAACTGGATCTTGCTTCCTGCCCTGGGTGAGTTAATGCTATCATTTGGAAGACAAGACTCACACATATGCAGAAACCAATCTTAAGTCACATTTTATCACCACTAAAGTGCCAAAAGAGTGGTAGGGGATCAGTGCTCTGATGCTGGCAGTCTGAGGGAGCTGGGAAATCTTGGTTCAAAACCGAGGCTTGTTCAGATGTGAGTGTGGTTAACTCAAAGGAGTTAGTGTAAAGGATAATGCCCTTTTCACTTCCTTCCCCAGGACACTTACTACCCTCTTAGTTTTCGGTTCCTAATGTCTTCAGAGGTTTCTTTCCACAGACTGAGTGACCAGGAGGAAGGACAGGATATCCTCATATTCCTTTGGCCCTGTGCTCAGCCGTGTGGGGCATGACATGGGAAGTGGCCCCTATCCCAGAGTCCATTCAGGTAACATCTCCGGAGGGCCCCATATTCCAGGCAGTCTCCATGAGGTCCTGCTGTGTAGAGTACATGTAGTCCTCAACCTTTAAGAGCTCAGGCTGGTGAAAATCAAATAGCATGGTAGCTCTGGTTTTAGATAAATGTGTTTCTTGTGAAAAATATAGAACTAAAGACGTCCTGAGGGCAGCAACAGAATGTCTTCAAAGTCAGTTTAGGAAAAAAATATTCTCAATTAAGGCATGGTCTGGGTTGTTCAAAAAGAGCTCTCCAGAGTCTTTGGTTACATCTTTCAGAGGTGGTTGTGTCATTAAGAAAAGGGTTAGCACAGCCCTGCTGATCTCCCTGGTTTTAGAATACTCGGAAAAAACAAGTGTCTGTGGTTTCTGAGTAACTGAATGATTTAGCAACTTTGCAGGGAGGTAGTAAAAGTAGGTGGGCGCAACCTATTTTCTCGGTCCAGGCATCCTGTGGCCATGGCCTCCTGGTGATCAGTAAAAAGGTACCTCTGACATTCTGAAGCTCAGGGAACCAGTATGAGTCATCGTGCTCACTAAATTATTTTTTGGGAGGGGATGTTGCCTTAACCGTCCTTGGAAGAAAAACTCTGTTTTGTCATAGTACTCTTGAAAACATTTTAGTACTAAAATGACTTTGGATACAATTACTAAGAAGTTAGAAATGTTTAATGGGGTCTGTGGCAGTCAAGCTCAAATGCCTGTCACGTTGTCTCTCTAATGTGCATGAAACATTCCTGCCCGGAGTAAGAACTGTGAGTGTTGTTTTTTTGGCTTGGATCTTGGCAGGTGTGTAACGTGACTCCTGATAGCAGGACAGCAGATTACATTCTGCTATAAAACCATTTCTAAGGCTCTTGGCACCCAAACTGTTATTGCATGTCTGCAGGTGTTTAGTAATTGGATTAATGCAGAGCCCGAGGAATGTCTGCTCCCCGGCTCAGAGAAACACTGAGGAAAGACAAATTCATTTCGGAGAGTGACCTGGAATGCACGATGACAGGCCTGCGCTCACACATGAAGCCAGATCTAAGCCTGCACATTTCAAATGAACTGCTGTGAGCAGTCACCTTCCATAGGAAAGTTTATCCAAAGCTAAATACAATAACAATGGCCTTGTGAGTCAGGCGGGAAGGAGCTTCAACTTGGGTTTTGATCCTCTTCCAAAAGCAACTCAGACAACTTGAGCTTAAGCCTTCCTATCACGCGGCTCATGAACCTTACAATCCTAGGTGTTTAATAATAATAATTTTAAAAAGGCCTTGGTAAACAGAAGAGGATGCTAAGCCTCCCAGTGGAAGTGGGGAGACCGCACTAGTATCCCGGACTCTTATGTTCTTGCTTATTAATTCCTACCTTGATTATAAAGATACAGACTTCGCGGTGACAAGACCTCTTAAACTAGATTTGATAAAATGACACGTAGTGTTTGTACCCCACTGCAACAGTGACCAGCACAAGGGAGAAGTGGTGGCTCTCAAAGTGATTTTGTCGTTCTGGCTTATTGAAACTTATGCTGTCCTCCGAGAGCAAGAAACTGAACTCCCAGAGGCTCCCATCTGAGTAGATAAAACCTAATGGTTTGGCCTTACAAATCAAACCTCTTTCTCAGCTTTACAACCCAGAAGGGAGGAGGACCATTTGGAGAGGTTCCAAGTACACGGAAGATAATAGTGAAAAGGCGAGTTTTGTGAAGAAAGGCAAAAGAATCAGCCCTGCTCAGCTTAAATCCTGAAGGGGTAACTTGTAGTTCACAAATATTATTACAGTAGGTAGTGAGAATGAAAAGGGGTTGGGGAGGATGAGAAACCAGTGATGGCATGCAGAGCACGAGTCTGAAGCTAAGGGCTTGTAAGCAAAAGGAAATGAGAAATCTGAGAAATCCACGTAAAAAGAAAGAGCACGGCCCAAATGGCTACTAATTGAGTCAACAAAATTTACTGATCACAACTGTGCGCCGGTCCCTGCGGGCAATGCAAAGTGGCCAAGACATATTTTTGGTCTGTAGGGCATCATTGTTTAGGAAGCAGGGCCCTGCAATTGTGATGATCCATAGGGGGTGACCAGATGGATGCAAGGCCTCATGCAGTGTTCCAATGTCCTCGGATAGGGAGCAAGGAGGTGTGTCTGGGAAAACACAGGCCCCCTTGGCTAGGTTGATGGGTTTTAGCTGACATTCCAGTTGACTTTCTAACTGTTAGCCAGAAAGAAATGATATTTGCAGGAGGTGTAGGCTGCCATGATTTGATCAAGCAGAAAGTCTTAACTAAGTGTGAGGCATTGTAAGAGATAAAAGTGTTGGCCAAGGGCTACCAATACTTTTGGGAGTGACACGATATCTTCTGGTAGAGAGAATGAGAGTTCCAAGCAATTTAGCTGATGGAGAGACCACTATGTTGGGCGTGGTCCTGGATGATTTTCAAGATTCAGATAATGAAACTCGTGTGTGTGTGTGTGTGTGTGTGTGTGTGTGTGTGTAGGGATGAGAGGAAGGGAGAGAGAGATAAAAGGAAGAGAATAATCAAGTGTACAAAGCACTCACAGGCTAGTAAATGCCTATTTATTATTTGGCAAACCATGGGACAGCCTCTGTAATGTATAAAAATACATTATTGATACTACAGGTGAGGTTTCCCCTGTAAACACTTGGGCCTGGCCACGGAAGGGGAGTTACACAAATTCCACCTGAGTTCTTACCGTCCTGTTATCATCAGCTATCTGGGGGCCTCACCAGTGAACTGGGGTGTCTCTGTGGGCAGATATTTACATGGGTAACAGCGTTGCCCAGGTAACATCTGGAGACCTTTCTAGCTCTGAGTCCAGACTTGTTTTGTAAGGGGAGTCAGGGTGCCCACAAATGGCTGGCAGGATGCTGCGGGCCAGGAAGGAAAAGGGCGCTCAATGATTCCTGCTCTTTGACAACGTCTTCCTTCAGCACCACCTCACCTGGAAGCCTCTGGAAGCAAAGAGTCACTCTGCACTCAGAATCTCTCCTTGTTTATAACTATCTGGGCTCGAATGGAATGATTGCATCAGAGGCCAATTTCTTCACCTCTTTTAAAATATTATCACATAAAGCAGCATGCTGAAAGATCTCAGTGCTACTGAAGATTGCAAAACCAAGTACAGATCCATGTGTTTTGGAACTCTGTCCAAAGACCTCTCTGTGTACATTCCATTTCCTTCCACCTACCTCTTACCCCAGGACCAGCTCAACAGCTTCTTCACCTTTCTCAGGAAAATGTGTCCTGGCAGGTAATACTCTAGGATGCTCTTCCTAAGAGACATTTTTCTAGGTAAACCCTGATGAAACCTCACTGATGTGGACAGTCTGTGGCAACTATGGAGAATAAAATCTGAATTATCAGGTTGAGCACGGTGGCACATGCCTTTCATCCTAGTACTCTGGGAGGCCAAGGCAGCAGGATAACTTGAGCTCTAGAGTTAGAGACCAGCCTGAGCAATAGCCAGACCCCATCTCTACTAAAAATAGAAAAATTAACTGTAGTCCCAGCTACTCAGGAGCCTGACTCAGGAGGATTGCTTGTGCTCAGGAGTCTGACATTCCTGTGAGCTAGGTAGAGGTTATGGTACACTCGTCTGCAGAGCAAAGTGAGACTCTGTCTCAAGAAAAATAAAAAATCTGAATTATCAAAAGTAACAAAAGCCAAAATAGCCAGTTGTATACCCAAATGAGATTAATAAATGTTTCCTGATTAGTAGAGGGTTTTATGGTGTATATTTTAATAAGTAAAATGAATTAGATCACAATTAGTGTTACTTGTATACCTAATTCATAAAAATAGTTATTTCATTAAGTTAGGCAGAAATTCTACTTCATTATCCTGTTTGCACTGCTGATATTATTTAATCAAAACCCCTTTTGTGCAAAGATATGGCACAGGTAAATTTTAACCCAGATTCTCAATTATCGAAATCATTAACATTTTTCCTGTTCTCAGAAAAATGTGCCAGGAATACAGGCTGCCTGTTTCTCTCCTGCCCTGGCCAGCAGAGCACAGCAGGGGTAAAACAGAAAACTGGCAAGACTCCATTTTCAACTTGTGTTAAAAACTGGGCTCAATCTTGCTTCTCTTTCTCCCTGAAATAGAAATGAGAAATAAAAGAAGCCTTTTATACAAAATTGGATCTTGACATTCTCCAAAGGTGTGGCAGCTCCTGCATGGCAGAGGAAATGGGCCCAGTTTTCTCAGAGGATAACAGAGAATGGGAAGTCAAGGTGAATGGCCTCCTCCTGTGATTTCTCCCCAGACACCTCCTACAATGGGGTGGGGGCATCAGGCAAAGAGACAGGACCGCCGGGGAGTGTAGGGAGCGACCTGCTCTTCCTTCTGTCATCTGCAGGTGGGAAGAACAGGTTGAAAGAGGAGCCAATAGGGAAGAAGAGACTGATTGACTGATGGATTCATTTATTATTCAAAACGTATCAAGCATCCTCTGTATGTCACATCCATGGCCAGGGCTGGAAGTACAGAGATAAGTGATTCACAATTGTTGTTTCCAAGAGGCTCCCAGTCTCAGGCCCAAGACACTACATCTCCTCAAACATCTGGAATTTGGCTACATTTGTATTTGTTTGGGCTGCTTCCTCATTGCTGACTTACTGCATTGATCTTTTTTAGGAAATCAGGAACATCAATGTAAGATGATAGAAACTGATATAATCACCTGGATAACCAAGAGAATTGAACATAGGGCAGGCCCTAGCTGGTGCCTAGTGCACAAATGTCAGGGTACGGGTTGTAGAAGTGCAAGATCTGACTGACTGTGATAGGTTGATAGGCTTTTTGTTCCAGCCATTTACGCTTTCTGAGCCTCAGTTTCCTGTCCGTGAAATAGGAACGATGCCTACCTAATAGTCATGGAAAAATCAATACTATAATGTTTGCTCAAGTGCATTATATACTATAAATAACATAAATACATGTGGATTTTATCAGTAGTAATAATAACAATTATTTATCATTTTAGTTAATCAATGACATTAAAAATAACCACAACCAAAGCATTCCTTGTGGTGAATATAACATATTACCTTGGAAAGTAGAAGGCAGAAATTGAAGGATCTGGTTCTGTGTGTTGTAAGAGGCAGTAAATAAGTATAATACAGTTGTTAAAGACAGTGCGATTTTGAGCAATGGAGTCAGGTAGACCTGGATTTTAATCCTGGCTCTGTCGCCTATACATTGTTAAACTAGCCCCTGTATTTCTGTTTCCTCATTTGTGGAATGGGAGTGATAATAACAGAGTGACAGGGCTGTTACAGAGGAATAAACGAGATAACATGTGTGACACCCTCATCATATTGCATGGTGAGCTGATACTCCTGTGTGGGGAACGTAACAAAACCAAGTCTGGCGCAGATCAGAACGTCTTCACACTTGGTCTTGGTCAGTTTCCAGAACTGAAAGCCTGTTACAGAATTCTAAAGTACAAGGATATCTTTCCTATAGACTTAATTTTGGGAAGAATTATGCTAAATATTGTTCCTCTCTTTTCTAACTTTCCAAGAACTACAGCTGTGGGTAACAGTACCTGAAACTAATGATGGGATTTTTTTCCTTAAAAATAGAGAATAGAAACTACATCGATAGAGTTATATTTTTGTCTAATTCATTTAATGACTTTAGCATTTACCTTAAGTACTATTTTAAAGAATACTTGAAGCTCCTTGCTTCATCCAGATGATGAAAGATGGCCTTTGTAGTGCTGTTCTGAAGCTAAAACATGATAAAGAAAGACAGACTTTGTCTCCTCTCTCTTGCTTATTGCTAGAAGCAAGAGGCATGAACCAGGCTGGTCAGGGCCTGGTGTCCAGGGACAGGGAAGCCATGTGGAGCACCAAGAATGTGGCATGGAAAACAAGTATTGTCTTAGCCCTGGTAGGAAGCTTATCAAGGGAAGGGTCATATTTCAGTTCCCAGAGGGAATCAGACCTATAGACATAGGGAAAGACCTGGTGGTTCAAGAGAGGATTGAGGCCTAAGCAAGTATGTACCAAGCACCTCATGGCACCAACATGAATCAGGCAACACAGACACAGAGCAGCTCCTGGTTAGTGTAAAAGCAACAGTATTCTACACAGGAGAGAGGAATTCAGTTCTATGATTCAGAATTGCCACTAGCCATGTGGGGAGTCATGGTAAACATGATCACATCTCATTAATTAACTTCATTGTAGCCTTATCTATTGTCAATCATTTCTCGTTGGCCAGTGCCTAATCCAATTTCTGGGATGGAGCAGAGCCTTAGAGAAAAATGCTCTAAATGAATGGCTGGTGAATGTTCTGGCCCAAGTGTCTTAGGAAAGGGATGCTTAATGATGAGCCTCTGGGGTTCCCTGCACCAGGGAGAAGGGGTCATGGACATCAGGAATCTTTATTTATCCTGGAGTATTAGTTGATTAGGTCATTGAAGGGAAGTTCTCTGTTCCATAGGGTGCATTTTAATTCTCAGAGGAGATCAAAGTTGGAGACTCTTCACTTGTGCTATCAAGATTTATGTAATAATTTTTTCCCCTTGAATTTAAGTTTAGAAGTAAATGGTCCCTAAAGATGGATTTAAAAACTTTGAATTTGTAGCTATCGCTTATTATGAAACCAATGTGCTCCCCCTCCTTTTTTTAGCAGAATACTTAGACCTCAAATTTGAGCCCATCTTTAGTGCTAAACCTCTCATTCATTCTGACTTTACATTATATATTTGTCTCAGAATCATAGGATTTTTTTTATAAAGTCCCAAATATATTTGCAACATTTCTAGAGAGATATCAACATTTCCTCGGAAGGACTTATGATTGTTTAAAAAATTTAAGAACCCCAGGTTTAGCTAGTCTTCATATTTCATGGTGAGTCCCAGAACACACAAGCCTATAAGTGATGAGTAAAGACAAGGAAGTAGGTACTCAAAGGGTAGGGAGGGAGAGGGGAGGTTGGGGTGGAGGAAGGGTAATTGGTGGGGCCACACCTACGGTGCATCTTAGAAGGGTACAGGCGAACCTTACTAAATGCAGAATACAAATGTCTTTGTATAATAACTGAGAAAATGCCAGGAAGGCTATGTTAGTCAGGTTGATAAAAATAGTTAAGATTGTATATGAAACCAGCACATTGTACCCCTTGATTGCACTATTGTACACAGCTATGTTTTAATAATAAAGACAATAATATTTTTAAAAAAGAGTAACTCTTTCACTCCTACCCACCTTTTTATTACTAGAACCCCAACACATGTCCCCATCTTGTTTTGGGTTGAATGCCAATTGTAGCCAATGGCAGGGCTTAGATTGCATGTCTCTTGACTGGGGTGGAGGAGTGCATAACCCTTCTCAATATTTTCTGTAAAACCGGTGGCATGTCAAATACCTCCAATCTTTTCATGCTGTAGATTCTGTGGGAAATGTGGTAAACTTCCCACATTTCCCTCTAATTTTCAAAGAGCTATATAATGCTGAGGCAGTCAGAAAAAAAGCTTAGAATCAAAGAACTTGGAAACTCAGAAACAAGACCCCCACCTTTCTTCCTTTACCTCCCCTATTTGCAAAACAGCACAGGAGAGTGGGGCCAATTAATTTCTAGGGTATTTTCTATGATTCCTCTTGACTCTTAATTACTGTCTCATCCCTTGACAATCACAAAAGTTTGTTACAGTAAATTTTTCTCATACTTTTTATCTCAATCTTAAAATAAAAATATGACCATAAACTATCAATCGACTCAAGGAAATTGAGTAATTTTCCCAGTGTCACACACTAAAGAGAAGCAGAGATGTGAACACAAACCTATACTCTAAAGTACCTCAGCACCCCCAAGAGGAGAAGAGCATTTGGGAGGCTCAGTTATGTGATGTGGGACTTCTTTGAGTGATGACATTGCACATTAATGAAATGATGACGGCAGGACAGCGAGTGGATTCCAAGAGCGCCTTGAGGGTGGCTACTAGAAGCAATAGAAAGTGTTACCCTCTGTCTTCTTGAAGCCAAGGGTACCACCTGAAGAGTCAGGAATGAGTTCTTTTAATCACTTCAAAATTTGAACATGTAACAAAAATCTTTAAAATAGAAACTGCAAAACTTTTGTTCCTATAGTTGTATTTTAAAAATAATCGCCTAAAGATAGAATCAGAGTTGTACACAAAGTTATACATACTCATGTTCACGTCTGTGTTATTTATAATATCAAAAAAGATGGGCTGAGCCAATGGTCAGCAGTAAGTTGGAGTATGTGCGTGCACACACAGACACACACACACACATCCCAAGGATGGGATGCCAGACAGCCATTAAATCCTTATGGCAAAGAATATGTACAGATTGGGGAAAGCTTTCTTGTGGTATTTCTGAGGAAAAACCCAGGCCACAAATCAGTACTTGCTTTATTTTTTAAAAAGTATATTCTTAGTTTCAAAAAAGGCCTAAGTAAACAAAACGTTTGCAAAGCTAGAGTGGTCACATTACAGGTGATTTTTGTTTTCCTTTTTGTGTCTCCTCCCAATCTTTCTGTAATGAGCATGTATTATATTTGCAATAACAAATATCTAACAAATGCCATTTATTTAAAACCCCCCAAACCAATTCCCGCCCCTGTCGCACACAGCTCAGAAGTTCTACTGCTTTGTGCCTTGGGCGTCTCACCGGATCTCTGGCACACAGGCTGTTACGAGGCTCCCTGCCTCTGCCCCTTTCCTGAGGGCTCCCTCTGGGCTGGAAGACAATCTGAGTGTCACCTTACCAGGGTACATACAGGTGGTTTCTCTTCTCTACAAGGCCGAGTGCCTAATGTAATGTAAAGTGCCAGACCTGTTTCCCCTGGAAAAAGGTCTTCCCTCACCCAGTGTGCTGTCTTGTAGAGGGGCACCCCCTCATCCCACTGCCTTGGGGGGCTTGTGCTGTGGGCGGTGGTTACTGTCAGCCTTGGTCTCTCCAGGAACTTGTTCCTGCCCTCGTGAAGGGGGCCCTAGGTAGTCTAGGACATGCTTGAGCTTGTCCGAATCTGCACTGGTAACACCCAGGTCTCGGCTTTGCTCCATTGTCATATATAGCTATGCATGACTAGCAGATAATCCTTTCAGAGGAGATAGGATGTAAGTCACACGGTAATTACTACCTACCCAGACCCTGCTATTGGCCACACTCACGCCTCTCTGTCCTGCCTTGCTCAGGTGTGCAGATGTTGGTTGAGCAAGCTCAGGGCTGCGACCAGCAGCCTATGGGCTAGATAGTTTTGAAGGGCAGCTGGGCTTTGGTTTTAGAAACACTTCACCCCACTCTGTGATGACAATGGCTCTTCGTTGAGTCTCTCCTACCTGCTGATACCGCCTGGTAGATGCCAGAGCCTAGAGCGCTGACTGAAGTGTGGGGGAAGTTTGCAGTCAGTCTAGGAGCAGAGAAGGGTGGGCGTCCCAAGCTGGAGAAAGGCAGCTTTCGTGGTGCTATGGCCAGGAGGAAAAAGTACCAGATGGACCAAAGCCCAGTTGGCTTTGCTCCTCTGTGTGACCTGAAAGGGGAAAAGTGCCTCCGTGAGTGGTAGGGGGGAGGGGGCGACGTTCAAAGCTCTGCTGTGCATGTGTTCTCTTGGTTCCTTGCCTTTCTTTCTCCTACTTTGAAATGAAAAATAAAGCCACCTGTCAAAGCTGGTGATATGTTCAGACCTGTAACCCACACAGATTCAGGAAGACTTCAAAGTGGAAACTCCTTGGATCTGATTACATTTCATCACAGATGGTAAATTTATGCCCTGGGCCCCCACCTCTGCTCCGACTTCAGTGCTTTAAGCTGGTAAATAGAATATACAGTGGTGTTATTTGCAGACTAATGAGTTAAATACCTTTTATTCTCTTAAACTGTAGAGACTATCTGGATTTCAACAGAGATGAGTGGAGACTTACTGTTTTTTACAGATTTGGGGACCTGAAAAACATTTCCCTGTTAGAAGACAAAACATTCCCTACCAGGGCATCTGTCAGCTTCACACACTTCAACTTGTAAAAATGGGATGCAAATAATACATTACTCACAGGGTGGTTGTGAGCAATCATTGAGTTATTATGTGCAGAGCCTTAGGAACACTGCCTGAGACAAATTAAGTGTTTTATACGTGTGAAATATTGTTTTCCCAAGGAATCAGATGCAGACAAGGCTGGAAAAAGAAGTTAAGTCTATGCACCAACTTTTCATCAATAACCATCTATACCCATTGTCTAGGAAACCCTGCTATCAGCTCCTTAAGGTCCTCCATGATTCAGCTCCATCTTTGCAAAAGGAGAAAGTCATATATCACATGGGATACTTCTGTGACAATCTTCTCTGGCATGCCACCTCCTCAGAGAAGATTTACCTCATCTCGCCTCGCTTTGTTATCTCTGAAGTTGTATAATGCATGCGTTCTGGGTCATGGAATCTGGTCTTGGGATTGGACTGACTAATCCCAGGAGGCTGTCTTTACTGTGTTTATAGAAAAGCCCACATAGCTTATCTGTTGTACACATCTGTCAACTTCTAATTTGTGTTCACAATCTCAGATTGAAAAAAAAAAAAAAACATTTATTAAGAAAAGGGTGGGAATGGCTTGGAATAGATGTTGAATTCATGCTGGGTCATCTCCCTTTAGACGTTGGAGGATACCTTCCAGGTGACTAGAATGAACCTGGGGAGAAGTTTGTCATATGGGTAAGGGGGGGTCTATTATCTCACATGAGCGGGGTGATCATTTATTTTCTAGACTGGTGACCACTGGCCTTGCAGGGGAGCACATTGCTCTGCGGTTCAGGGGTGCTGCTTCATTTCCTGCTTTGTGGCCTGTAAGGCTCGAGCGGCCATCATGTCCCTGCAGACTCTAAGGGTGCAAGGCTTGTGGCAGCTCCTACCTGGGCCTTCCTCTGGTTGAGAAGGATCCATATGGAGCCTGCTTTGATACTGAGTAGCTGCTCGAGTACAGTTGGCTACTGGTTAGAAAACCTCCCTGGAAAGAGCATTTCTAGATGTTGCTCTTACACTAGAGGTGCAGGGAGTGTTTCAACTCAGGTTTCCAAGTTCACCTGAAGGCCCCCATTCCTCTATCCTTTTTTTCCTTTTTCTGTGTGGCATTTTCAACACAGATGAGCATCCTGTAAGCACCATGTTTTTGACAGTTGCTATTCTCCCTGCCCCTTCAGCCAAGAATAAATCATTCAATGGATATGCCCTAACTACTGACACTGCCTGTGATTAGGAAATAATTGTTGTCCATAGGTAGCTCATTGTCTTGTGGTGTGGACAGGTGTAGAAGTGGGCAGAGGCCATCGTTGTGGAGGTGTTCACAGGTGTGAAGCTGTGCCCCATCCACGGGCTTTGTGCTGTTTCCTTAAGGGGTGGGTTTCTCATCTAATGGAAAGTAGCCACAGTAAGGGCCACATCAGAAACTGACATGTGGACTAAGTGTAGAGTCATCAGAAGTAGAACATCGTCTCCTTTGGGGACTGATGCTGATATTGGCCGTGACTTTCAGACTTTCAGGGAGGTCATGTATCTGCACAGAAGCCAAGCCTAGAGCTGAATTCCTCAGATTCATTCTTCTATGCAAATGGCCCTGTTCCTCACAGCCTCTGGCAGCTGCAATTGCCTGGTTAACTTAAATATCAGAAGCTCCTGGGTTTTCTTATTCCAGACTGCTGCCCTCCCTATACCCAATTCCAGGCCAATTACATGCACTCTTCACAGCCTATTTATGAATGCTCTGCTTCTTCTTGGCTTTGGAGAGTCACTGCCCCTATACTTCCTGTGCAAATGGTCACTCACACCCCAGGCCTGGTATTGTGGTCTCATACTGCCATCGGTTTAAAACCATGCTGACATTTCCAAACCTCGTAAGAGAGCTAGCTCATAGATCATAAGCACTTTGGAACACAGTCCCTTCCTGTATGCTTCAGTGCCCTTTCAAAGCCTAGAACAGTGGATTACACACAATAGTTATTCAAGATGTTTCATGTAGCTCATAATTTTGTACCTTTTATTTTCAAATCTATCAAATACTACTTGACTGTATTGCTCTTTCAAAATGAAAACAAACTCTTTACATGCTGGTATATACAGTAATTACTACATTGCCTACTTATCAAATACTGGCTATGTGCCAGGCTGGAGATGACTCATGTGGGTTGCTTTTATGAAAACCCTTGTGATAATTAAGCAAAGTTAAATATTACCATCCTGACATTAAAGATGAGGAAATGCTGATAGCTGGCATGGGAGTCTGAATGGACAATGGAAAATCAGACAATATGCTGACTATCCATTCAATAACTATGCCCACTGCCCTGTGTAAACTCCTCTGCTGGTGATTGGAAAGGATGGTGTGGTGAAAGGTCAGGTGGTCTTTGGGCCTATGAGTCCCCCTGAATTGAAGAATTTTTTTTTCTTCCTTTGGCAATGCTTAGCTTTAGACAAAACTTACCTCAAATAAAGTAAATGACAAAACTTACCTCAAATAAAGTAAATGACAAAAATGAGGGCCATTTGGACATTTTTACTCATGTGTGACTTGGGTGCTCAATTCGGATGTAGCACAGCTGTGTTTTTAATAATCTAAGCCAGATTAAAGGGGTCGGTGTCTGAAATGTATCTTTTATTTAACAATGTGTTACTTGTCGCACTTCAGATGCAAATGGGCTTCTATGTTTCTGTGGAGGAAGCTGAGAGAATGTTCAGTGAGCTAGTTTTCACAAAATCTGTCTCCTCCAAATCTTATGAAAAATAAGTTTCAGTAGCTCATGTGTCCCTCAAATAAACAAACACTAATCAACTCACACAGCCCAGTTCATTTAGTTTTTAAAATAACTCTATGCTATTTCATTTTAAAAATCTTAAGAGATTTCCAGAAGAGATCATTACCACCAAGTTGGTACAGACTTGTGGAGGCAATAAAACAAATAAAGTCATTAAAAATAATTTGAACAAAAGGAGTAACCTGATATTATGCCATCTACATTTGGTTAAAACGACATTTTCAAGTTCTCTTTCATCTTACTAAACAGATCTCCAAAAGAAAAAAAAATGTGATTAATAAATTATCCTCCATAAATCTTATGATAACTATTATAGTCTTTGGAGAATTATGAATCCACATCTGGAAAAAGTATTTTATATGCTACTGCCTGTAAAGCAGCATGCCATGCATTTTACAAGTGCACATTAGTAAGTAAAAATATGGTATGTTTTTTGTGTTCATCATTTTCCCCTCCAAAAGAAGTATAAGCCTAGTTTATTTCATAATAAAGAGTGCTAATAAAGTTTATATGACGCTTGTTTTCCTCCCTGACTTTGGTGCTGATGCAGTTTCGCTGTGTTGTTTGGAATGAACGTTCTATCGGAACTCAAGGAAACCTTCATTATAAGCCCACTTGGTTGGTGCCCTTAGAGTCACTGTGTGGGCATCACAGGAGGAAGCAGAACACACAGAGTCAGACGCTTCACTTTTGACTTTTGTGTGTGCGAGCTCTCGAATGTGATCGCTTTATACTGTTTTAAATGCACAGGTCTCATGAGCTCCTGATTCAAAATGCAAGGTTGGCTCATTTTTGGAATTAGAAATTTGATTAAACTTAAACATTTGTTAAATAAAATAGCAAAGTACTTTAAGAGCCAACAATGTCCCTTGGAAATAGAAAATGTTTTTTCGTTTCCAAGCAGCTGTTTGCAATAAGAAGTGGCTGGTGAGTGAAAGGGAAGGACGCCGTTAAGGGAAGGTAACCCCTCCAGGGTTTTATGTGCTCTGCGTCACATGAGCACCATCAGTGATAAATATCACAATAGAAGTTGCTATGTGCCGGGTTTCATTTTCATGTGGATCCTTGAATACATTTTAAGTCAAGTCACAGAACACATTTAATGACCATGGAAAAGCATGATCATAATGTACACAAAAGCAACCTTAGGAAAAAAAGGCATATAAGTTGAGTGAGCCTCATTTCTAAAATAGCCTAGAATAACCTGTAACAATGACACCTGTAAACCAAATTTTCTTTTGTTTGGATTTTGGAAAAACAGCCAGTAAGGCTCTACTAAGTAGATACCAGGCCTTCCGTCTCCAGGGAGTTTTATCTTTTGGGCCTTGTTTCCAAACATTTAGAAAGAGCAGATTAAGGGATTGAGATGCTGTTGGGATAGTGAGAACCTTGAAACTTACTGAGTCCAGCCCCATTACCTCACGGATGGGGAATCTGAGGAGCAGAGTAGAAAAGAACATGCTTAAAGGCCAGTGACTAAAAAGGACAAGACCAAGACCCACGTTTCCCGAATTTAGGGCTCCCAACTCATCACTACTTTAGAAAATGGAAAATATAAATATTAACTTAAAATGGGGGCAGCACAGCATGTGGAGAATGGGGTCTGCATTCTCTTAATAGGATCGTGAGATACATCTCTGAGAATCAAATTGTAACCACTGATAGAGCTAATTGTTAGTGTCATTCCTAGAGTCATAAAATAGTCCTTGATCACTGGGAGACAGGTAAGTGGAGCTAATTTTGGTGCACACAGGGCACATAGGAAATTAGTTCTTTTGTTCTACGCTTCCAGATTTATTTCTACCAGTAATTGGATGCAAGAACTCACATAAGTCTCACAAGGACTTTTCACCTCATTTTTTTCAACTTCAAAATCAGAAAATAGATCGCAAAACTACCTTTTTGATTAAAAAAAAAATATATATATATATATATATGTTTAGGAATTATTCCAAGATTGGTGTTAGAGTTTCAATCAGTGACAAGGCCTTCTGATATCTGTTCCTATCCAATGCTAATGGTTATAATTGTGTCAGTTAAGCACTCCTATCCAATAAACCAGCCCAGAACTTAGAGGTTTAAAGCAACAACCATTTATTTAGCTCATGATTTAATGGGTTGGTGATTGGGTCTGGGCTCACTCATGTAGGCTGGTGACCCTGCCTCTAAGGGTTGATGGGCCGTTGGTTTCTGGGGTTCTCATCAGGGCCTCTTGGGCTTGTTCATATATGGGTACAGGCTCTAAGAGACAAAATAGAGGTTACCAAAGTTTCTTGAGGCCTAGGCTTGTAATTGACACCACATTATTATTTCCATGCTGTTTTTCTGCCAAATCACAAGACCAGTGATCAAGGGGGAGAAGAAATAGCCTTTGTCGATTGATGTGAAGAGTTGAAAAGTCATGATGCAAAGTCAAAGAGACATGAATACAGGGCCACATGGAGAATTGTAGGCATTTTTGCAATCTACCATACCACCAAACTCTTATTATCAAGAACACTATATTCTCTGTGAATCAGTGGTGATAATACTTTTGGATTTCATGAACCAGTAAAAAGTAAAATAATGTGGGAAGTATATACAAGTATCTGAATATTGGCAATTTTTGATTGTAATAAATAAGAACATATTAAACTAAATGCTAATCATTCTGTATTCCCAGTATCATCTATATAACAAAAGGATAGTGTACTTTTTTGTGTGTGTGTAGAGACAGAGTCTCACTTTATCACCCTGGGTAGAGTGCCGTGGCGTCACACTGCTCACAGCAACCTCCAGCTCTTGGGCTTAGGCGATTCTCTTGCGTCAGCCTCCCGAGTAGCTGGGACTACAGGCGCACGCCACAGCGCCTGGCTATTTTTTTTGTTTGTTTTGCAGTTCGGCCGAGGCCGGGCTTGAACCCGCCACCTTCGGTATATGGGGCCGGCGCCCTACTCACTGAGCCTACAGGAGCCGCCCTGATAGTGTACTTCTAAAAGAAAAAAATAGGAAGAACATAATCACAGTCTGAAGGAATGGCACCCCTAGACTGACATTTTTATATGGCTATTGAATTGTCCTTGTTTTTCTTGCTTCTCTGTAATCAAGAGTAGAACTGTTCCATGCTATGGAATTGGAGCACCACTTACCTTCTAGAAGGCATCTGTGCCAATGGTCAGGTAGCGAGCAGTTCTTCACTCATGGCTTCATTTAAGCCTTCGGTGTGAATCTGACTTGCAGCCACACATCATCAACACCTTACTTAGTTGGAGTGAAACAGTAAAGTAGTATGTCAAAGACATAGTCCCATTTGGCCCCATATATAATTTGTTAAGACATCAAAGAATGCATGAATGTCAGTGTAGGGTCATAATATCGAGGCTGGGAGCTCTGACTCTGTTCTTACTGGCCAGATGGTAGAAGGGATGCCCTCAGAGAGCCGAGTTCTTATCTTGGCGCTGCAGTCCGCATCTGACAACCCTCTAGTTAATATTTTACTTGGTCAAACTTGAGTTTTTCTATCTATAAATGGGATAATAGTTAACACTTTCTCATTGTAGTTTTATAAGTATTAATGAAAATAACATATGGAAAGTTCTTGACACTATGCCAGGCTCATAGTAAGTACTCAATTTTAGACAACAGATTATGGGGAAGATCGCTTATTTTGTAAAAAATGTGTTGTTAATTTTGGAATAATATGCTTTCCTAACACCGTTTGGGTACGATATGCCACAGACTTCATTTGTTTTATCTGAAGTTCATTGCATTAGTAAAGGTTTACAAATGAAATACATGAAATTACAGCTATATCTATTGAACATGAGAACAAGTAGTTATAATTGAATGTCTCTGTTACAGATATTCAACTACCATCAGCACCTCCATAATTTAATCCTGTTCTTCAAATAGCGTGGATGTTTTAGTGTGAAGTAGGTAGTTTTCTTAGGTTTGTCAGATAGCGTAGGAACTTCTGCAGGAATGAATTTACTAGTCTTGATTTTTACTGCTAGCTTTTGTAATCACTACCCTGATGCCCTCCTCGCCAACAACTAATATACGGAATAAGGAACCACATATAACTTCTCAAAGCAAAGACTCATCTTTGTACCTTTTAGTCTATTGTTCTCATTCTTACAATTCTATTATCATCTAATAGACAAAGAAATAAAATGGGACTATGTGATGGCCTGCTTTGTACAAAGCCAGTTTTGAGGGGTAGGGCTGGGATGTTTGGTTTTGTTCATCCGTTCGACCAACTTTTCCTGCAGCTATCAATTTCTTTATTCTTAATTGATATTGAATGGTCTCTTAGTAACAATTGCTGCTACCAAATTACACTCAGAACTGCTTCTTGGTTGCACACTGGAGTTGTAAAGTTTCAATGATACTAGAACTAACAAGATTTTAAAACTAAGAAAAATTTTTGTTCAAGCAGTCCACTTGCATCATAGTCTATTACAAACTTTTTCCTGCTGCTCTTTTTATCCAGTTGGCTTTCCCATTTTTGAGAGAGAGAGAAAGATAGAGAGAGAAGGACAGAGAGACAGAAAGGACAGAGATAGAGAACTCTGAATAAAGGAACATCCTGCTGCAGTCATGATGGCCACTGCAGGTGACGCCACACCGAGCCTTTCTCGGTGTTGTTCACTGGGACTGGTCGGTTCCCTCTGCAGTTCCCCTACACTGCCAATCCTGTGAGGTGCCATATTAGACCATAACACAGGAAGGCTTCCAAAGCAATGGAATAATTCATTCTTCCTGTAGCTATCTTATTTATTTATTTTTAGCTTCCCCAAAGATGTTAATTCTTGCCAAAAAATTAATCTCAGACTTTTTCGGAGCCAAAGAAAACACCTCTGTGACATTCTTAATACTATCAAGTCAACGAATCCACCTCCTCCCTCCACACACACCTTTCTACATCCACGTTGGAAAGTTCCCTGTTCATGCATGTGCCATATCCTTCTCCTTTTCATTTGCAACTTGGTGTTATTTGAAGCTGTTGTTATGTTGTCTTTTTCATGCCCACTATCCAGCTGAAAAAATGAAGCAATAGTAGACCAAATGATAAACCTGAAAGTAACAAAGGAAGAAAGATGGGAATAACAGTAATTATATTAACTGTATCTTGTTAAACGGTTCATTTCCAGGATGAAATTTAAAAGCCTATGATTAGGAATGTGAAAATTCACTGCTGTCTCTCTCCTTCTCTATTGAATTGAGAAAAGCTTGCAGATTATAGCAATCATATATGTCTGACCTTCATTTGGATTTTTAAGCTTTGTTTGGCAAGCATAACTTAGGATCATTTTATTTTATTTTATTTTTACTTAGAAAATAAATACCTGTGTGATGAGGTGGCATGCAAAGCCCTTACTGTACAGAAAACCAATCTTAAATACTATCCTTTTGAAATGGAACTGATCTCCATGGAATAGAAAGAAGGAAGGCAATAAGAAAACAAAAATGCCTCCCTGAAACAGAACCCAGAATCTAAAACCAGTCATTCTCTTGAGGGTTGAAAATGTTTTCCTTCAAATTAAATTAGACCTGTGTTTCTACCACTATGGTTTTAGCAGTGGAAATTTGATAAGGATGGTCATTGCTCTGTTTCCAGATGGTCTAAAAGACCTGGCAGCTTTCCAAGAATACTGCCCACGTTCTTGAACAGTAATTCGCTAATAAAATTAGGTGAATTTCCTCTAGAGGCACTAATGACAGCTTATAAATTGAACCTACGCATCTCCTGAAGTTAAATAGCACAATTCTGGATGTGTCTCTCTATATATACATATGTGTGCATATGTGTGTGAATAGCATATACATACACGTGCACACACATTCTTTTTTTTAATAGAAATGTTACATGTATCAGATGAATGGCATCTTTGAAACATATAACCATTGTTGTGGGTAGAATTTTTCAGGAAGCAGAAATTAGGAAGTACTCTCAAGGTGGGACCACTGCTAAGCAAAGGTATACGGTCATGTTGAGTACCATTTAAGACAGGTTGGATGGGGGGCGGGGAGCAGCTTCTGATATGGCTTCCATGATCTCTATATGCTTAATTAATGTCCTGGTATTAATGTCCTTGTGCAATCTCTTCTGCTAGAGGAAGGGCCAAATGGAGTAACTTGCTTCTGACAAATTGAACACAGCAAGAGTGATGAGAGATCACTGTCATGAATAGGTTATAAAAGACTGTGACTCCCTTCTTGGTAACCCTCTCTCTCCAACTCTCCTTGTTATCTTGCTGTAATGGAGCAAGCTTCCTGACGTGACCTGCCCTATGAGGAAAGGACCATGTGCTAAGAAGGTGGCTCTGGCTAATAGCCAGGGAGCAACTGATTCCCATATTGCAACAGTTACACAAGCAACTGAATGCTACTAACATCCGTGTAAATGAGCTTGGAAGCACATTCTTTCCCAAGCAAGTCTTCAGATGAGACCATGGCCATGGCAGAGCCTTGAATGAAATCTGTGAGATACTCTGAGGCTGAGGACTCAGATGTACTATACCCCTATTTCTCACCTACAGCAAGTATGAGGTAATAAGTGTGTGTTGTTTTAAGTCTAAGTTTTGGTGCACCTTGTTATGCAGCAGTGGATGTTGTATTAGTCAGGGTTCTCCAGAGAAACAGAACCAGTGGGATGTGATGTTGATAGAACCTCTTTAAATTGACCACCCAAGGGACTGTACCAAAGTAGTCAACATATCGATGTGGTCAACATAAGGAACTAGGCCGACTGCACTGATATGTACACGTGGTGCATGTCTGTCTATGAAAATCAGGTCAACTTATGGAGATGGTCCATGTAGGAGGTGATCAACTATTGAGGTCCTACTGTATATAGAAAGATATTCATTATAAGGGATTGACCCATGTGATTATGGAGACTGAGGAAGCCAGTCTTTAGTGTCCGTGAGCTCTTGGAGACCCAGCAATGCCAGCAGGCAGAAAGCTGAGAGGTGGAGGTGGTGCAGGTGAAGGCAGATGGTACAGAGGACATCCAAGGACAGACTGGTGGAGAATTCCTTCCTACTTTGGAAGACCCATCCTTTTGTTCTACTCAGGTCTTTATGTGATTGAGTGAGGCACACCCACAGTATGGACAGTTTTTAATTTTTTTACTCACAGTACATTTGTTGAAATGATAATCTCATCCTTAAACATTCTCCAAGTTGACACATAGAATTAACTATCCAAGATGTGAAGAAGTATCTTAAAGGTGTCTTTCTCAGAATTTGGAATGCAGCATCATGGGTGGGAGAAAGCACACGTCAGTTCTTCAGAAAGACATAGTGTAAAAGAAGTAACGTTCTTGGAAGGAGAGTCTAACAGAGTTGTGTGGCATTCAGAAACAGAGCCTTGACCTCAACATCAGAGGAGCTAAGTCCTGTGGCCGCGCTGAAAAGCATTTCCCTGCCTTAGCAGACACCACCTGAGGAACAACAAGATTCTGATCACTCAATTCTCCTTCTAGTTGTGAAGTCAGTTGTAAAGTCAGTTATAGTTTAGGATTCAAGCCATGGTAGATGCTTCTGAGGATTTGGAAACAGATAATTCCATGTATATTTTAACACATTGTTGTTAGAAAATGCCCACATAATGTTCACTTAGATTAGAAAAGAACACATGACTAACATCCCAGCAATCTCTCCTGTTCCCCACCTGCTCATGACTTTCTGTTCTTCATGAGTTTTTATTAGGCATTCCATACTCCATGTAACATTTGGGAAGTGATTATTACATGTATAAACATCAGATTATTCTAGCTATGTTAAGATTTTCCTTCTCAGTTGGATTAAGTCTCTTAAGTAAAAGGATCTTGTTTTATGCATTTTTTGGGTCCCATAGCTTTAAGCACATGGATGATCACCTTGTGTGGGGGCCCTGAAGGTACAGGCTTTTGGCTGTTTGACTGGCAGGGCATGGGAGTGGTCTCAAGGCTCAGGCAGAAATTGTCAGGAGGTGCGGTGTTTTGGTGAAGGAATATACATACAGCTAAGTGTGGAAACCCCTCAAAGTCTTAAGTCCTTACAGGAAATTTGTCTATTAGTAAAGAAAAAACAAAGGTAGCCAGCGTGGAGATAAGTTTTATATAGACAGAGATGAAATGATTGGAACTCTGAGATTTTCATAACTGTTTAAAGATAACAGCTGATGTTCAAGGTTAAACATGTGAGCATCAAGGTTTGTGACTGCATTGTGAAACCTAGCAGCATTTATGTGAGCATTTACTTTAATTAAAGCTGTACGTGTCCAAGAAAGTGAGAGGAGAGAAGGAGAGAGAGAGGGGAGAAGGGAGATAGAGACGGATGCGAACATGAGAGGCAGTTATGAAGGTCACACCAGTACGGTGGCAATCCACTGTCCTGCCTGCAGTATTTTACCAGGTGATGAAACTTCTAGGCTCCGTAAAAAATATAATCTGAATTTCTTCTATAAATTGTAAGTGTTTGCTTCATTGCAGCCCGCTGTCCCTAGGATTTGGTCTGTCAAGGGAATAATAAAAATGAACATGATGCTTTGAAAGGCCAAGAAAAGCAAATGCTAAACAGGAGCCTGAGTTGGCAAAAATCTGCAAACAAGTCAAGGGATGTTATCCCAGAAGCAGGATGGGATCCATGGGGTGTGCAGGAAGGAGGAGCTGAGCAGAGTGGGCAAACTCTGTGACTGCAGCTTGCATGGCGAGGAGACTTGCACGCCAGCAAGTGGGGTGCCTGGGGCGTGTGCTCACCTGCAGGGCTCGTGGAGACTGATGTGCACCGATGACCAGTTTTTACCTAAAGTTCCCAACAGGAATCAGATTCTGATGCCAAGGCTGCCTCGAAACAGATGGGCAAGAGTTTTCCATGGGGAAGGAGCACCAAGGTGAAATGCCACATGTCAGAAGAAGGTATTTCAAGTTTAATTCATAACAGGCAGAAACAAGGTGGAAGAATAGACCAGCCTGCAGAAGTTTCTGGTGTGAACATTGTGAAGGAACCCAAAGCTCTGTTCCTAAGAAGATGGCTCTCTCCTACCGTACTCTCAGGTTCCCAGAGTTCACCTGTGGTACAATGAATGTTATTAAGTTATTAGCGGCATTTGGTGTTGAAAAACAACATGAAATAATGTGTTCACCCTCTGTAAAAAAAAAAAAAAAAAGACAACAAAAACTTTGTTTTTATGAATTCAGTGTGAGACCAAATATGTCATCGCTTGTTCTCAGTGTTACAGAAAGGGGAATTCTTTCGGCTGTCTTTATTGGAACAGAGCATGTTTTCACGCTACTTTGTGTCAATTTCTCCCATTTTAAGCTCTTGTTTTTATTGGAAACTTTGAATTTTTCAGCCCAAGCTGCACATATCCCAAACCCACTAGATTATAGGCCAGATGATTGCGCCAGGGAATAGCTGCTTGCTCCCAGATTTATGTCAAAACTGATTGAAGGAAAGATCTAAACATGCCACCTGCACAATCTTCAGCCTTAATTTGCCGGGAACTTGGCCTTTTCCCAAGTGTTGGAAAGTAACTATAGGCCAGTGAGGGTTAGTTATAACGACAGGCTTCGTTTTCACTAAGTTCCAAATTTGTGTTATTTAGAACTTAAAAATGGTTTTCTATTCCTTGAATCCCTAATCCTTGGAAATTACTACCACTGAGGCTATAAACCTGTCCTGTGGACCACAATTGGAAGAAGAAAGCAGTAGTGTTCCTACTTGTTGAGAAGGAGTTGCAAAAGTGACAGGAGCATGGGAAATACCTTGTTGTGATGTGCAAAGAGAAACGCTGTCGGAAGGCATTGCTGGGACAAGTGAATGACTGGCCAAATACAATCTGGAAACAGCAACAAAGTTTCATATTTTCTCTAAACATGAAAATAATTCCAGCTAGGCTAATAAATTAAATGTAATGTGTAAAGCCATAGACGTCTTCCCTGCCCTGGGATTTATAATTCATAAGCATTATTCCTAATTATTAATTCTTAAACATAATATGCTTTTTAAAGGCAAGTGTGGTGCAATGAGCCGAACACTGCTCTTAGCTTCAGAAGATACAGTTTCTTACTCTAACTTTATTATTTATTTGCTCTGGGACCTCAGGTAAGTGACTTAACTTCTATGGGTTTATGGTTCCTCGATAGTAAAAGGGAGCTAGAATTAGTCACCTTATAGCCCCTGACATAACGAGTAAAGGATGTGAAATATGAGGAAGCAGTTAACACTATTCCAGGCACATAGAAGGCACTTAATAACAAACGATTGTGGTAAGAATGAACAAAAGCAAAAGCATGAACTTGGCATTTATATGTGAGGTCAATCTGTGATACATATGCATGGATAGGCTAACAGCAGCAGTGAAAGTAGCATATTAGGGTTGGGAATGTAGGCACGGTGATGGCTAAAGGTGAACAGGGCCCTTGGCTTCTCAGAAAGATGGGGACTTTTTACTGTTCTGTCTTGTGTGTCATTTGTGCTGGTGGGTCGCTCCTCAATTCCAATCTCCACTGTGATAAACAGATGAATTGCCCATCTCTTCCAATGGGATCTTCCAAAGCCAACATGTAACTGCATTCAAGCAAAATGACTTTCTAATAGGGTTGGATTTTACTGTCTGCACAGTTTTCCTATAGGAGTTTCTGGATATAGCAAAGGGAAGCTGGAGAGGTGGTCTAGAAGTGCTGGTCAGCCATGCTGACTTCTCTTTGCTCCATTAGCAACCTTCCTGGCCCACAGCATTATGATGGGGCACTGGGAACACTGGTCATCGTGTAGGACTGAGGCCAGAGGGTCAGGAGAGCAGCCGGGCTCAGTATTGTGTTGTGCAAAGCAGGAAGTGCTACCTAATACAACATTTTCTTCTTCATCAGTAGCAGTTTTTTTTTTTTTCTTAGCTTTGCAATACTCACTTTTCCATTTTGGTGATTTGACATTTATTCTCTTTGGCTGGGTTGCTAGATTTGATTCAAAAGATATTTACCAACCACCTTCTTTCCAACCACCTTCTTTGTGTGAGATCCTTAGCTGTAATTGAGAGAAATTTGTCATCTACTCATTTCTAGTCTCAATTCTCACACACACCCCACTGCTTCCACGGAGCAGTTTGCCACTTTCCTTAAAGGTAAATTGAACTCATCAAACTTTGAACTTTCTTATGTGCTAGCCTGAGGCCCCTTCTGCCATAAGCATGGTGGTAGAGGAGCTAAAGAATGTGAGCATGGTCGGAGAGAAAAGAAGAGGGACACATCTTGGCCTTAATTCTCTCCTCCAAAGCCTGTAGTTTGATTAGGGAAGCTTGATCCCTTTCTTGACACAGTTTTGTGGAGAGCATTCATGACAACAGTGTGAGGACATAAGGCCTACCATGGAGAAAACTGAGGGAGAACAGGAAAGGGCATAAAGTCATTGCCGGAGGAAAGGTGAAGGGCATTGTCTTAGACCTAGAAGTAAGATCATGCCGGGGCAAGAAACATGTCCAGGAGTTAGAAGGCAAAATTGAGACGAGCTAGAAATCCCTTTAATGCTACATTTGACTTGATATATATTCCAGGGGGACGTTAGGTGGCTGGATGGGGAATATAATATATTTTACCCAAGAAATGCTAAATAATTTTATTTAAGACCTAAACTGATCAATTTTCCATAAGTCGTGTATTTTATCATTGTGATTCTTAGATGATTTGTACAAATCAAAATTCCTACAGAAACTTTCTAGAAATGGGTAGACTTGTTAGAGTCCCAGGATGGAAGAAAAGCTTTCTAGAGAAGGTTAAATTTGAACTTGAAAGAGGAGTGAAATCGGAGATTTACAGTGGAGTAAAAGAAGTCAACTGGCAGACCCCATATTCTGCCCTCTGACGATTTCCTTACTTGCCTTGTTTACTTTCCCTAAATATAGCACAGAATTGAGTTTTTTGACTGACAACTTCCTCGACTGAAAAAGCCTCTCTGGGCAAGGTCTCTGCCTGCCTCCTCCTCCCCTGGCCCAGCCCATAGCAACCCACAAGAATTCTGCATTTCAGGCCCCTTTCACCTGCCGCTCCTTGAGGCTCCTTTCATCAACACCACAGAGACAGCCACTAAGTACCTTCCGGAGCCCTGGGATCTGCTTTTTTCATCACTCTTGCTGTTCCAGGTCTTTCACAACAGGTAACACCCAAATCCTCTCCTATATCCCAGATCTGTCTCCTGCAGCCCAAACGTACACTTCCTGCCTTCTATGAACTTTATCCCCCCAGAGAGCTGCCAAATTATAAACCTTGTCTGATCAGCCTCTTCCCTTTTCAGCCCACAGTTCCTGATCTTTCACTCAGAAAGCACAGGTGCACTTTAGTCCACAGGCTCTTATTGAGCACCAGTTGTTTACTTAGGCCTCTATTGGAGCTGCATCATAAACCAAGATATACACAGATATGAATGCCACACATTTGCTTTTGGTCTCCAGAACAGCACCTGGATGCTAACACACAGGGGAAGTGTGACAGGGAGGAATGAGTTGCTAGAAGTCATTTGACTTACACAGCATACACAGCCATTGGCCAAGCCAGGACAAGGCACCAGGACTTCTGACTCAGGGTTCAATACCCTTTCTCTGCCATGTCACCCCATCACTATCATACCCCCAATAACAAACCTGACCTATGGGATGGATCCTGATGGATTTACATTCCAGATGAATTGAGGGTTGGAGAACTTAAGTAACTTTCCCAACATTAAGAGAGTAAGTGGCATAGGGGTGACCTAAACCTAGGAATGAGTGCAAAACCCATGCTCAAAACTGTCATGTAATCCAGCTAGGGTTAAAGGAAAGGATTTGTTCTTTGTAACGTTGAGGCAGAATCTATACACATTTGTTGGAAGACAAAGAGTCTTGAATTTGATGTCACTTAGGAAGAACTTGATCTTGGAGGAGTGTCAAATAAGGAAACAGGAAAACTTGTGGGCGGCGAGTGCTCCAGGAATGGGGTGCCTCTGTTGAAGATGCTGCAGAGTCCTGCATTTCATAGAAAGTTGGAATATGTGGCTTCTGAGGTTTCTTCTAGTCTTGGCTTCTGAATATCCACAAAGTCAGCACCTACCATGGAATTTGCCTTTAAAAAATAAAGAAAAAGAAAAGAAACATTTAGGACCTCTATTCAAGTATCCTGGACCTGGGAGATGAAAAAGTGCTCTCAACTTTCAGGATATTTCCTTGAAGGTTTAAGGATTGTGACAAGTCACTTAGTGTACAAATGCCCATTGGTCCCACCAATAATACCCAATTTGTCCCCCACTCTCTTCCCTTCTCTTTCTTGATCCTTTGGGGCCCCATCTAAGACTCATTCAAAGTTAGAGTTTTCTTTCCTCTTCCTCACAATTTTTGTGAAAATTTTCTCAGAAAAAAAATAGAAAGAAATCTAATTCAGCTCTTTGTGGTGCCTTTAGGATGGGCTACCTGAGCTATTGCTCATTTTCATGTCTGTTTTAGAGTCTGATCTAAGGTGATTTTTTAAATCTCTTCATTGCAGGAATTTGTATCCTAGTATGTCAGCTCCGTCCCACTGAGTGTTCCATCAACACCCTTAACCCACTTCTCTGCAGGGACCTTGACCCCAGACAGGGAGCCCCAGATGGAAGCCAGGACATAGCTTCAGGAAGGACTGTGAAAAATGCATATAAGATACAAAAATGTGAATTATGTGTGAAACAAACAAAAGCACCAGGCAACGTGGAATTTATGTCAACAAATGCTTGCTGCAAGCTGTTGCTTGCTTCTAAGAGGGAAGCAGAATCTGGCGTCTGGGGAATGGTAGCTAAAATGGACTTTTTGCCCCAAAATTATAGACAGAAAAGGGGTGACCTGTTTTGACTGCAATTGCTTTCAAGTTTTAAGCCCTCCTCTTGACTTCATCCACCTCACCCAGCATTTAGCTGGAGCTGGAGAAGTCACTAATTATTGAGCCGGTCTGAGCCATGAGAGCATGAATCACTGATATCTATGACCCTTTGACATATGCAAAAAAAGAAAAAGAACAGTCCAAAGGGTGAGGCCTCTAATTGCCTTTCTTGTTGACTATAAACCAACTCATGAATTACTCAGGTGAATGACAGCATGGCGTGAATGAAGAAAGCGTGACAAGGTTCTCAGGAAGATGCACACACTGGAATGCTGTGACCTGATGTGATATCACATTCCAATTACAATATTATTGCAACTTTGGTAATTAAATAGTATTTTAATACATAATAAAATATGCAAATATGTATGCATCTTTGTATATAAAATAAATGTATAATTTAATATGTAAACATTACATTGATACATCATATACATTATATATAATTCATATATAATTATGTTATTATCATGTATAATGTGTGAAAATAGTTAATACAATGTTGTATTTAATATATAAATATTAATATGCAATTATACAATTAGAATAATATAATAAACACTGTTATTATAATTTTTCCAATTAAAACATCAGACCCCAAATTCCTATTACACTATTACTTGTTCTGGTTATTAAGCTAGGCAGACTTTTGATGCCACCATCCAAAAATATAAGAAATACTGGTTCCTAATCTATTTATAAAACTCCACAATCATTATTCCCTATCTGAGAGGTAATTCTAGCATGGAGACAATCAGTGTATATGTATTTTGAGACAGGGTCTTGCTTTGTCATCCTGTCTAGAGTGCTGGCACATCATCCTGGCTCACAGCAACCTCAAACTCCTAAGCTCAAGTAATCCTCCTGCCTCAGTCTCTTGCCATAATGCCAGGATTATTTTCTATTTTTAGTTGAGATGAGGGTCTCACTCTTGCTTAGGCTGGTCTCAAACTCTTGATCTGATGCTATCCTTCCCTCTTGGCCTCCCAGAGTACTAGGATTACAGACATGAGCCACTGCATACATTTTTTAAAACAAATTATTTTCAGTTCTTTACAATAATTGTCTCTTTTCTGTCTGAATCACTGTTGGAGACCCTGGCACCCAAGTGAAACAGGCTTCTCTGTCAAATACACTCACTAACACTCCACTTATATGCCAGGAAGGCCGCACACAGACCCCCACTGGCTCTTGGCCACCCTGCTACCAGCAGAACTGCCTTCCTAAGGTGTTCTGGGAGAAAAGAGCCCCATGTAGTCCAACTGGCAAGTCTTGCACTTAAATATATCTGCCTTTACAAGGGTGGTGAGAATTTGTGCCCCCCTAGCTACAGCCTCAACCTGAATCTACCATCGCCTTTCATTCTGACTTAAGTGAGAAGTGCGGTCTCACTGAGCCTCTTCAGATTCGGGGCAGCCTTGTAAAGGGAGCTTGCGGGCGGCACTCTTCCAGGCCTGGCTCAGTGAGGCACCCTAAAATAGAAATCACCTTTGTGCACAGAGACTGTTCAATTTAATTCCATTCCATTTAATTCATGTTCAATAATGCACGTTTATTGAGTGCCAATTATACGCCAGGTTCTGTGGAACTGCCTGTCATGTGGGTTTATTTCAACTTTCTAAGTTGTGGTTCCTACATTTATTGTTGTTGATAGTAATACAGCCCCTCAAGAGCCCTGTGAGCTTCAGTGAGCACGTGTGTCACATACCCAGCCTGTTGCCTGACACATGGTGGGCACACAGGAAACAACAGCATCTTCCCAACATACCCAAAGACTCCCAGGATCTATCCGGGCTGGGGGCTGGGGTTAAGGGGTCTATGGTGGAGCTTAGCTCCTCAATCCCACATTGAAGCAACCATGTTACACTGCTGACTTCACAGGGATGTGGAGGAATTAAAAGAGATGATGTCTGGAAAATCCTTAACATATATTAATACCCTGTACATTCCATGCTGTGTTATTACTATTATAACATTGCTATTACTATTATCTATCTATCTCTCTATACGTTTACTTTGTCATTGCCAATTATATTTTTTGCTGGAAGCCTCTTGAGTGCTGGAGATCCAGAACTTCTAATACCTCTGGTGGAACTTCCTGCCTCCTGAAAGAGCCTGCATTGCTTCTTCTGCAAACACGTATTGAGTACCTGCTAACTTCCAGATAATTTGTTAAACCTTTGCATCACAAAGGAAGTTCCTGCTATCCAAACTGATCCTTTGGCAGGATTGTTGACCTTTAACAGCTTATGGCTTGTTTGGGAAGCCAGAGAAATTAACATAATTTCAACCCCAAGTAAAAATGTAAGGGCAGGGGTAATCATGGGTGTTGTGAGTACAAAAAGCAGGGGCATGCACCCTGGTAAGGAGCTGGTAGAAAAGGTGGCCTGGGACACTTCCTGGTAGGGAAGGCTCAGAAACTGCATATTGAGGGGTAATATTTCTCAGTTCTTGAGACCCAAAAATCACTACTGAACTTACATTCTCGTATCCCCAAAGGCTGTGACTAGTCACCAAAAAAATGTCTACATTTTGCCAACAGACTATGCTTAAAAGGCCACAGTGTAGGTCCAGCCTTCTGGGGGCGTTCTGGCACACCTCCCTCCAGAGTAGGCCATGGGGATGCTCTATCATCTGTCTATCTATAAATTTACTTTGTCATTGCCAATTATATTCTTGGCTGGAAGCCTCTTGAATGCTGGAGGTCCAGTACCTGCAGTATTCTGAGCATTATTTGCATCTGTGCTCTAGCTTCCCCCCCCCCCCCGAGGGTGTCTACTGTAGGCCACCCCTCTAGGCCACCTCACACATCTGTGTCTCCAGGGTGGCTTAGTGGGAAAAGACTAGCTAGTGCAGGGACAGGAAGCACACTCAAATACAAACACAGCTCACAGCGGAGGACTGATGAGGGGAGGAGAGCCCCAAGGCAGCGCCTCACTAACCCACCTGCAGCTCTTGCTTCATCCAGGCTTGTCAGAGTGACCAAGACAAGGACATTCACATAGCAGGCAGGAAGGGATGGCCAATGGTATGAAAGCTCACATTCCTCCATTGCTGTTGTCTGGTATAGACAATAATGTTCAGGACCACCAGTGTTGGCCACTCAGTTAATACCTTTGAGAACACGCCAGTGAACCCTCCTCATCACTCCAGCACCGTCTTTGAGAACCCTAACTTAAAAGCCTTGTGCTTCTACCCAGACCTGGGCTGGGCTGGATCTGGATGTGCCCTAACTGGGTCCCTGCCATTTTTCCCTGTCCTCCTGATGTGGTCTCCTCTGACCCTCAAGGCTGTTAATTTCTTATCTCATTTTGCTCTCCCTCAGGAAACCCTGAAAGTGGCTCAAAATCTCATAGAAACCCAAAGAGTGACCTCAGCTTTGGGGATTCACAAAGGAGCAGATATTAGCTTCTTTTGTCAGGTACATGTTTGCTTTTCATGCACATAACGTTAGATCCCAGGAAGGTGGTCTGTGCCTAGGTCAGCAGCTCCAGGAGGCCTGCGGTTACGGGTTATGTAAACAGGTTATGTGACCAACCAGATGGGACTAGTGAGTCAGTGCATTGAGAGTGGCCTGGTGGGCAAGGAATGGCCCAGTCTCCTCAGTTGTGTAGCTAAGAGGCCTCTTTTCCCATTTTACTCTGTGCTCAAACTGACCTCAAGAAGAGGATAAAGGCAACCAATTCCTCCCTGAGGAAATTATTGAGTAATTGAAATGGATTTCTTCAGAAGGGCCTTCCTTCCAGTATCCATTATTAATAGTAAGAAAACTGGGAATAATAATAAACAATTATGACACCAATTCCTTGTGTATTATGTTGCGTAACTGATATAACCTTTTAACCTTTAGTTTCTCATTTGACCCCACAAGAGTGACAGTATAGGTGGCAGGAATGAAATAATCGTTTGCATTTTTCAGATGACGAGGCCAAGTTTTAATGTGTCTACAAGACACAGTCAGAGTTACACAGCTGGCAGGTGGAACAGAGCCAGATTCTAATTCAAGGTCTCTGATACCAAGATCAGTACTGTCTCTGCATAGAATTTACCCAACATACATTTATTAAGCAACTACTGGACTCTGGGCTCTGGGCTGGAACGTGGGACTAAGAAGCTCCCAGAGAGGACGTTAGAGGCACATACAGGCTCCATTAGCACCTCCATGGCTATCTTAGACTGGGGGTCCAGGTGGGCTTCCAAGGAGAAGTGTTCCTTCACCCAGGCCTGAGGATGGTCGTAATTTAGCCAGAATTAGGAGAGTGATAGTTACCTGGCAGGATGTTCTGCACGCTTGTAACTGCAGGTGACTCTCCTGTGGCATTGCCCAGTATTAGCAGGGTGCAAAGGTGCCAGAGAAAACTTCTGTCATGAAGATTCCACCTGAGTCCTGCTGGCGCCCCTGCTTGGCTGCCTTCTCAGGCCTTGTCCTGTCTCTGGCTCAGTTGGTTTGGGCCGTGGACATCTGGTGCATTCTCAGTAAGGGTAGAGGTGGTCCTGAGCACAATGGGTCCTGGCCAGCCAGTGCTCTCAGCAAAAACTAGCCTCTGTGAAGGGGCCTATAGACCAATTGGTTCCCTGGCCATGGCACCTTGTCAGGAAGAGCACAGACTCTGCAGTGGTCTGCCTGGGCTGCATCTCATCTGAGCGGTTCTCAGATGTGGGGGACACAGAACAGAAAATGTCTGAAGGCCTGGCTCATGGGGGTGGGAGATAGGAGGAAGGGGGATCAGTTAAGGCCCCCATTTGTACTGTGCTGGGGCAGCTGATCCATCTGTCCCCTCTCCCCACCCACATGGGGCCATGTGGGCCTGCTCCTTCCTGGCTCCAGCCTCCAGCATCTGCTAGCAACGAGCAAGCAGGGTGGGGCTGGGGCAGGAAGACGTTCTATTTAAACAAAGCCTGTTTTCTCACACACATAAGACCACAGGTCTCTTGGAGGCCAGAGCCCTGTCCCTTAATTATAGCCTTAAATTTGTAATCAGGAACAAGAGTTTGAAGATTGGGCCTCGTGTTCTCATTACTGTCCAGCCTCCACAGTGAAGCCCTTGAGTAGGAAGGATTCTCAGGCCTTCCCAGTACTGGGATCCCATGTACAATGCTGAGAGATTTGCTAGTCTGGAGCTGAGAGCCGGCTAGTCCTCACACAAGACACACGGTTCTGTAGGATATATGATGTCCCCCTGGCCATAAGGAAGCTAAAAGTTGACATAGGCATTATAGAGAAAAGTTCCATACTGCCTGCTAGTGACAATTGATTCTTCACCTCAGCATTTAAGACCACTAGGATCTTATGTCTGCTTTCCCATTATTTCTATCAAATGTTTACTTCAAAGTCCTCACCTCCAAGGAAATAAGAGCCAAAAAGGGGCCTAAACAGGTCTCAAAGCCACAATTCAGAGTTATTAGAATATTTCTGGAAGCTTGACTGGTGAAGAATTAGATACAGAAAGAAAAATTCTACCTTTTTTAGAATTAGATAGAGAAAGAAATATTCTACCTTTTTTTTTCTTTAGCAAGTAACTCCTCTTAGGAAATTATTAATATTGGGAACAGGCAAAGAGCTATGAGCTCCTTATAGTCTCTCAATATCATGAAGTGAAAAAATAAAACAAAGTACCGTCCTCCTCCCTTCTTCCTTCTGTGGGCCCGAGGAGGTAAGCATCCTTTCGTGGGCTATGGGGCTCTGCACCTGCCCCATTCCTATCAGGATGCTGGGCTGGACCTCAGGCTTTCCACTTGCCCTACAATGAGAAGAATCAAGAAACATACCTCACCCTGGACTCCTTGGACTCTGAGGCTTGGGGGACTAAATTTTGAGAGATTATAGCCAGAGTCCCTGCTTTCAAGACCCTGCATTGCCTTAGGGTAGTGTGTAGGTGTGAGATAGGAGGGAGGCATAGAGAAGAGGCATAGCAGCCTCCAGTGTCTACTAACAACCAGCAAGCGGGGTGGAGCTGGGGCAGGAAGAAGGTCTATTGAAACAAAACCTATTTTCTCACACACGTAAGACCACAGGTCTCCTGGAGGCCAGAGGCCTGTCGGGCACCAACAGCCTTAAATTTGTAATCAGGAACATGAGTTTGAAGACTGGGCCTCGTGTTCTCTTTACTCCCCAGCCTACACAGTGAGGCCCTTGAGTAGGGAGGATTCTCAGGCCTTCCCAGTACTGGGATCCCATGTACAATGCTGAGAGATTTGCCGGTCTGGAGCTGAGAGCCCGCTAGTCCTCACATAAGACACATGGTTCTATAGGACACAAGATGTCCCCCTGGCTATAAGGAAGCGAGACTGAAAGGAGGGATGTAGTGGTCTGGACAACTTCTAGGTCTGCTTCAGAATGAGGTGCCAAATCCACCCAAAGGTTAGTGGGTGGGCACTTGTGTCAGGGAGACACCAGCGAGGGATGTGTCTACATCTCATTTTGGAGGGCCTCATCTTGACTGTGTTCCCTAGAAAGAGCTCAAAGTGTCAGCCTTGTTGAGCAAGCTTGATGTCCTGTACCCCTGTTATAAACTCTGTAAGTTGGGCCATTACTGACCTGTTATGTGACCCTGGAAATTAGCCTGTTATTTCCTAAATTTCTTGAATATCTATAAATTGGGGATTCCATTACCCAGTCCTCTCAGCAGCCTTAGGGATTAATGCAAGCCTTGTTCACAAATGTCTCAGTATCCATAAAGGTTTAGATCAATAATTAATAAGAAAGAGGGAAGGAGAAGGCATAAACATTTCAAATATATACCAACTCCCCCATCTGTAACACCCAATAAGTCTAAGGATGGACTGGCCACAATTTCCCTCGGTGACAGGCAGCCCATGAACTTTCAAAAGTAATTCTTCATTAAGCATAAATTACCACTTGGGGAAGCCTTCCATGTATGCCATGGCTGTGGATTTATTAAGTGAAAATGAAACTTTTAAATAAATATCTGGAACAAAAAGTGCATTTCCCATCTAATCAGGCCACAAGGCAAGAGTGTTTAAGTGCTACAGAGGCTGGGCTCAGAGAGAGAGAATGCAGGGCATGGCTCCTTAGAAGGCTTTTGCTGAGTCAGTCACCTCTGTGACAGCTACCCCTCCCACCCCCAAAACACCTGAATTCCCCAGATATAAGCCAAGAGCAGCAAGCACACAGAAGTCCCTAGGGGAAACCCTCCCCAGCACCTTTGGGACTCTGAGCTTGTTCTCCCAGGAAGATCTGGATTTGGAATTTCCAGTTGGATTCTGAACAAGCAGACTTCATTTATCCACCTCCCCAACCAAATGTTCCTGCCAGGTTGCCTCAGAGCAGAATAAGCCAGTGTCCCTTTGGCTTTTGATTAGTTTTGTTGGTCCTAAATAATCCTCTCAAGAGACAAATAGACAACAAAATGGAGTTAGAAAGGGACACATTCAAAGTGCAACCAATCCCACAGATGCACGGTGGCATTTCCTGTGCTGGAGGTAGCAGTGCTCAGTGACCACTATCACCTCTGCAGCAGCCATTCTCTCCCTTCCCTGTCACAGATCTTCCTTATTATTCCAGGTTTGAGCCCTTGATTACATGGAATCCATCACCATCATTTCTAGCTGTCTAGCCAGAAAATGGTGTAAAAACTAAGCGAACACCATGTCACATTTCCTGTTGGCAAGAATTTGTTCAGAAATGGTCAAGAAACAGACTTTCAAGCCATGAGCTATGGAGGAAACTTCCTAGGTGCTGTTGGTAAAATTTTCCATGATCATAAGGACAACCTCAGGAAGATACAGCTGCTTTCTCCAGTTGGCAGGAAGGAGGCAGCGTTGACATCAGCAGGCATCCCTGTGGAGGTCAGAGCACCCAGTCTCAGAGAAATCTGAATCTAGTACAGGGAGAATGGGGATGAAAAAGAAATTGGTCCTTAATGACCTCATAGGCGGACTAGGTTAATTATTTCCCTTTGAAAGTTTTAAGTTTGAAAGTGAGTCTTTCAAGTACCATGAGAGGTGTGATATCTCATGGATGCTTAAAGCTTCCCAGTCTGTTCTTGGAGGTTGAGGGTGTGTTACAAAAAGGGGAAGTCGAGGCTTTGAGAGCCATGATGGCAGTCTGTAGTCAGCTTACCGCAGAGGCTCCCATCCAGAAGGAGAGTTAAAGGACAGAAATTTAGCAAGAAAGCTGATGGTTTGGATCTGAGCCAAAAGAGAAGGTCAAAGAACACATATTGACCCTCCTGGGGTGACCTGCGACCCCAAAGACACAAACAAAAAGGTACAGAGCACAGCACCAAGCAGACGGGCATCCCCTTCCCCATGAGAGCAGCTTGCGGTATACTCCATACCTCCATACAAACAAGTGAGCAGAGTTCAGATGTCCTCCCACTCTACCCCACGGGAGAGACCCTCTAAAACCAGACCTCCTTCCCCTACTAGGGTGCCATGGCATTCTCCCACCAGGCATAGAATTATATAAAACTGTATATATTCTCTACCTGCAAGTTTGAACTCCTGGCACTCCCCTCCACTCTCACCCCGAGGTCTGGAGGTCTGTCCCCCATGGAGTCCAGATTCTTGGACATTTTCTTGAGGGTTGTGGATGGGGTGTGGACTGTTGCTGACCTGTGCTGATTTTTCAGCTCAGGAGAGGTGAGAGGAAAGTGAGCTGAGAGAAGGCCAAGCTGGAGAGGCAGTCCCCGGAGGCACGTACTGGCAGCCACAGCGGTAGCTGCAGGAACAATGGCAGTGGAGCTTACACTCCTGGGGATGTTTTGAGGAGACACTCCCAGTCTCTCTGCGTGGCCAGGGGAAGTCGAGCATCTTCTCTGGTGACACCGACAGAGCAGACCAACAACCAAGGTGAGTGAAGGATATATGCCTGAGGCTGTACCAGCTGGGCAGAGCGTGGGGATTAGAATATGCATAGAGTCAGCAGACTCCCAGGTCAGAGGCTGCTTTACTTAGCTTTAGACACACCTGGCCCTCAGGGGATGAAAGCTGAGACAAAGGGCTGGAACTCACAGACTGAGTCAGACCTATTTGCAGCCCAAGGTCTGATCAGGGGAAAATAGCTGTGACAGAAACAAATTCTGCAAACTTGTTTTGTTCTATCAGCAACATCAATCAGGGACAGAGCCAGAAAACTGAGTGAATGGCCCTAGCCCCTATCAAGTACCCAGGTTGTCAGGCCTCACCTCCCCCTCCCAAACAGTGACAGGGAGTGGTGGACTGGCTGAGGAGCCACAGACCTCTCTGTACCCAGGTAGACACAAACCTCTGGAGCATCTGCTCATTGGAGGAAACTGGATCACAGTCCTGTGGCGTTACCACCAACTGGGTGTGACAGAGGGGCAAGGTGGGAAGGGAGGCATCAACTTGCTGGGGCGGGGGGGACCTCCCGAGCTCACAGAGCACCTGAGCAAGTTATACTAGAGCTGTCAAGAGACTCCTCTATCTAGTTGCCAGAGACTTTTCAACTCTTTTATTTGAGGCTGGTACTGGCTGGGACAATTGACTGGGACCTCTTCAACTGGGCCAATCACCTGAGGACTTTCCAAAGTGGTACCCTGGGTGTGTGGTAGTGGGAAGGTTGATTTTGGTTTTCCAGTTGTTGCCTGTGGTGGGCTCGGTGACTTAACTGCTGGTATTTCTCTACAGCTCAGATTTCAATCCAGAGTAACTGATTCTCTAGGGGAAGACAAAGACCAGCTGACAATAAAACAGAGCCACTTAACCCCACCACACCAAGAAGGCCCCCAGTTTTGCAAGCAGTAGCACTGTACGAGTCCTTGGCAAAATTCTAGCGGAAAAGGTTCAGACACCAGTCCCAGTTTTCAATCAAAGGACTGGTCAATCAGTACTCTTAGAACCCCCAACCCATCTTGTCCTTATCTACTCATCTAGCCAAACGGTGCAAAATAATCATGAGGCGGAATCAATGGAAAAGATCTGGAAGCAAGAACAACCAGAGTAGATACCCCCCCAAGGAACAATTTGGCGGACACAAATGATGATCCTATGCATAAACAGATGGCTGAGATGTCAGAAATTAAACTCAGAATTTGGATAAAAAACAAGACTAATAAAATAGAGGAAAAGTTGGTTTTAGAAATTCTGGGAGCATTTCAAAAATTGTCTCAAGAACTCAAGGAATTGAAAGACCAAATGATCAAAGATTTTGATACATTGAGACAAGAAGCTGCAGCCCTCAAAGATCTGAGAAACACCATAGAATCCCTCAGCAACAGAATGGAACAAGCAGAAGAAAGGATTTCTGACATTGAAGACAACGCTTTTGAACACTCCCAAACCTACAAAGAGGAAGAGAAATGGAAGGCAAAAACGAATCATTCTCTCAGACAAGATTTTGATACATTGAGACAAGAAGCTGCAGCCCTCAAAGATCTGAGAAACACAGTAGAATCTCTCAGCAACAGAATGGAACAAGCAGAAGAAAGGATTTCTGACATTGAAGACAAAGCTTTTGAACACTCGCAAACCTACAAAGAGGAAGAGAAATGGAAGGCAAAAACGAATCATTCTCTTAGACAACTCTGGGATAACTCGAAGAAAACCAATATTTGCCTTATAGGGATACCTGAAAATAATGAAGTAGTGTCTCAAGGCACAGAGTCTCTTCTTTATGAGATTATGAAAGAGAATTTTCCAGACATGCCAAGAGATTCAGAAATTCAGATAGCAGACAGTTTCAGAAATTTAGCATGACTCAACCCGAATAAGACATCCCCTAGGCACATCATAATTAAGTTCACTAAAGTTAATATGAAGGAGAAAATTTTGAAAGCAACCAGATACAAGAAATCTATAACCTACAAGGGGAAGAATATTAGAATAACTGCAAATCTCTCTGATCAAACCTTTCAAGCTAGAAGAGAATGGCCATTGACTTTTAATCTCCTAAAACAAAATAACTTTCAACCCAGGATCTTGTATCCAGTTAAACTGAGTTTCATTTATGATGGAGAAATTAAATACTTTAATGACATCCACATGTTGAAGAAATTTACTATAACTAAATCAGCTCTCCAGGATATTCTCAGACCTATTCTCCATAATGAGCAGCTTAATCCTCCAATGCAAAAGTAAAGTCATCCAGAAACTTTTTATCAAAGTCCAAGTTCCACAGAGATGAAAAGATTAAAAATGTCCACTAGATTTTCTAAAGATTTATCAATATTTTCAATTAATGTGACTGGTTTAAATTATCCTCTAAAGAGGCATAGGTTGGCTGACTGCATACAAAAACTCAGGCCAGATATCTGCTGAATATAAGAATCTCATCTTACTTTAAAAGATAAATATAGACTCAAGGTGAAGGGATGGTCATCTATATTCCAGGCAAATGGAAAACAGAAAAAAGCAGGCATTGCAATCTTATTTGCAGATACAATAGGCTTTAAACCAACCAAAGTAAGAAAGGATAAAGACGGACATTTCATATTTGTTAAAGGTAATACTCAATACAATGAGATTTCAATTTTTAATATTTATGCACCCAAGTAGAATGTACCCCAAATTATAAGAAAAACTCTAATAGACCTGAGCAACTTGATTTCCTCCAGCTCCATAGTAATTGGAGATTTTAATACTCCTTTACCAGTGTTGGATAGATCCTCCAATAAGAAGCTAAGTAAAGAAATTTTAGATTTAAACTTAACCATTCAACATCTGGATTTAACAGACATCTACAGATCTTTTCATCCTAGTAAAATTGAATACACATTCTTTTCATCAGCCCATGGAACATACTCCAAAATTGATCACATCTTAGGTCACAAGTCTAACCTCAGCAAATTTAAAAGAATAGAAATTATTCCTTGGATTTTCTCAGATCACCGTGGAATGAAAGTTGAACTCAACAATAACAGGAATTTGCATACTCAAACAAAAACATAGAAGCTAAAAAACCTTATGCTGAACGATAGATGGGTCATACACGAAATTAAGATGAAATTCAATACATTTTTGGAACAAAATGACAATGAAGACACGAATTATCAGAACCTCTGGGATACTGCAAAGGCAGTCCTAAGAGGAAAATTTTTAACACTGCAAGCCTTCCTCAAGAGGACGAAAAGAGAAGAAGTTAACAACTTAATGGGACACCTCAAGCAACTGGAGAAGGAAGAACATTCCAACCCCAAAACCAGCAGGAAAACAAAATAACCAAAATCAGGGCAGAATTAAATGAAATTGAAAACAAAAGAATTATACAACATATGAATAAATAAAAAAGTTGGTTCTTTGAAAAGGTCAATACAATAGATAAACCTTTGGCTAATCTAATCAGAAAAAAAAAGAGTAAAATGTCTAATTTCATCAATCAGAAATGGTAAAGATGAAATAACAACAGACCCCTCAGAAATTCAAAAGATCCTAAATGAATATTACAAGAAACTTTACTCTCAGAAATATGAAAATCTAAGGAAATTGACCAATACTTAGAAGCACGCCACCTTCCTAGACTTAGCCAGAATGAAGTAGAAATGTTGGATAGGCCAATATCAAGTTCTGAAATAGCATCAACTATACAAAATCTCCCTAAAAAGAAAAGCTCAGGACCCCGATGGGTTCATGTCAGAATTCTACCAAACCTTTAAAGAGAAACTAGTACCTATATTATTTAACCTTTTCCAAAATATACAAAAAGATGGAATACTGCTGAACACATTCTATGAAGTGAATATCACCTTGATCCCTAAACCAGGAAAAGACCCAACAAGAAAAGGAAACTACAGACCAATATCACTAATGAATATTGATTCAAAAATATTAAATAAGGCCCTAACAAATAGAATCCAGTAACACATCAAACAAATTATACACCATGACAAAGTCGGCTTTATCCCAGGATCTCAAGGCTGGTTCAATATACATAAATCCATAAATGTAATTCAGCACATAAACAATTAAAAAACAGAGACCATATGATTCTCTCAATTGATGCAGAAAAAGATTTTGATAATATCCAGTATCCCTTCATGATCAGAACACTTAAGAAAATTGTATAGAAGTGACATTTCTTAAACTTATAGAGACCATCTACAGCAAACCCACAGCCAACATCATATTGAATGGAGTTAAACTGAAATCATTTCCACTTAGATCAGGAACCAGGAAAGGTTGCCCATTGTCTCCATTGCTCTTCAACATTGTAATGGAAGTTTTAGCCATTGCAATTAGGGAAGTAAAGGCGATCAAGGGTATCCACAGAATCAGAAGAGATTAAACTTTCACTCTTTGCAGATGACATGATTATATATCTAGAATATATAACCAGGGATTCTACTATGAAACTTTTAGAAGAGACCAAGGAAGATAGCAGTGTCTCAGGCTACAAAATCAACACTCATAAACCTGTAGCCTTTATATATACCAATAATAGTCAAGCTGAAAAAATAGTCAAGGACTCTATCCCTTTCACAGTAGTACCAAAGAAGATGAAATATTTCGGAGTTTAACAAAGGATGTGAAAGATCTCTATAAAGAGAACTATGATACTCTAAGAAAAGAAACAGCTGAACATGTCAACAAATGGAAAAACATACCATGCTCATGGTTGGGAAGAATCAACATTGTTAAAATGTCCATACTAACCAAAGCAATATAAAATTTTAATGCAATTCCTATTAAAGCTCCATTGTCATATTTTAAAGACCTCAAAAAAATAATACTTCATTTTATATGGAATCAGAAAAATCCTTGAATAGCCAATACATTATTCAGAAATAAAAACAGAGCAGGAGGAATCACGCTACCAGACCTCAGACTGTATTATTAATCGATAGTGACCAAAACAGCATCGTACTGGCACAAAAACAGAGAGACAGATGTATGGAACAGAATAGAGAACCAAGAGATGAACCCACTATTTGATCTTTGACAAGCCAATTAAAAACATTCAGTGGGGAAAAGAGTCCCTATTTAACAAATGGTGCTGGGTGAACTCGTGGCGACCTGTAGAAGACTGAAACTGGACCCACACCTCTCACCATTAACTAAGTTAGACACTCACTGGATCAATAATGTAAATGTAAGACATGAAACTATAAAAATACTAGAAGAAAGTGCAGGGAAATCTCTTGAATGAATCGGCCTGGGTGAATTTTTTTATGAGGACTCCCTAGGCAATTGAAGCAGTATCAAAAATACACTACTGGGACCTGATCAATTAAAAAGTTTCTGCACTGCTAAGAACACAGTAAGTGTAGCAGGCAGACAGCCCTCAGAAGGGGAGAAAATATTTCAGGTTGTGCCTCAAACAAAGGTTTAATAACTAGAATACATAGAGAACTCAAATGTATTAGCAACAAAAGGACAAGTGATCCCATCTCAGGGTGGGCAAAGGACTTGAAGTGAAACTTCTCTGAAGAAGAAAAGTGCATGGCCTACAGACACATGAAAAAATGCTCACCATCCTTAATGATCAGAGAAATGCAAATCAAAACTACTTTGAGATATCATCTAATTCCAGTAAGATTAGCCCACATAACAAAATTCCAAAACCAGAGATGCTGGTGTGGATGTGGAGAAAAGGAAACACTTCTACATTGCTGGTGGGAATGCAAACTAATACATTCTTTTTTGAAGCATGTTTGGAGAACACTTAGAGATCTAAAAATAGATCTGCCATTCGATCCTATAATTACTTTATTAGGTATATATCCAGAAGACCAAAAATCACATCATAATAAAGATATATGTACCAGAATGTTTATTGCAGCCCAATTCATAATTGCTAAGTTGTAGAAGAAGCCCAAATGCCCATTGACCTACGAATGGATTAATAAATTGTGGTACATGTATACCATGGAATATTATTGAGCTTTAAAAAAAAATGGACACTTTACCTCTTTTGTGTTTACATGGATAGAGCTGGAACATATTCTTCATAGCAAAATATCTCAAGAATGGAAGAAAAAGTATCCAATGTACTCAGCCCTAATATGAAGCTAATTTATAGCTTTCATATGAGTGATAATTTTGATTGGCAAGGAATGCTTAAGTGACTTCAGTCTCTACATTTCTAGTTCATAAGATTCTTGACGGCCTTGTTTATAAACCTAAGAGGAAATTAACCAAAGTAGCCTATGAAAAAATATTTTAAGAAGGGTATTGCATAAAATACAAGCTTTACTTTGAAGTATAGTGAAGACACCAGATTGTTATGAATATCACAAACGCCTGTTTTTTCTAGTCGGATTGACATGAGTAGAAAAAGAAACAGGAAATTAATACTGAAGACTTGCAGGACAATAGAAAAGTGTTTAACATGATCCCAAATAGGGTAATTTGATCTTTCCCATTATTATATTTTATGTACCTACAAATCAGAACAGAAAAAGGAATTCTTGAAAAAAAATTAACTAAGATGAAATAAGATACTACATTCATCACTGAAATTCTAGTATAAAGAGGTTAAAGCTGCCCTATAAACTCCAGATAAAAGGCTCATAACTCATTTCCACTGGAGGATGATAAGATTACCTATTCTTTCCATGAATGGATGAAACAAGTGCAATCTTTTAAGAAGAAAACTAAAGACAGGTAAAACAAACTATATAGTTTACATGACATGACATTACCCTTCCTCTTCTTTGAGTTTTTATGGTTAGTAGAGAGAAATGTTCCTTCTCAAATCTTCACTATGTAAATACATGACACAAGTTATAGAATCTTTGACATTTTATAATTTCTTGAATCCCTTATTACTTTCATCAAGTTTACTTTATTTCCATCTACTGTGTTGTGATTGTGTGTGTGTGTTATAGTTTTGCCCATTGTTTTCTATGCAATTAATAACAGTGCATGTGTTTTGCCTCTGTGGCTTCTGAGTGGCTATGAAATAGTTACTCATTCCTTCTCTTGTCACAATAATGATAGGACAGGTGAGATTTTTATCGATAGATTGTTTAAAATATTTAAATTCAAATAAATCTTAAAGACACAGAAACACACTGAACAAAACTCAATGTGGTACTAACGTTCTCCAAAAGAATAACCCATCAGGACCCATAATGGAAATACAAAGGGTAAAAAACAAAAAAGTAATTTCATTCACCTACTGAGTGTGTTTTCTGAATATATTCTTGTTCAGCTCTATCATAGCTTGGTTTAGTTAAGCTATTATAAAAACAAATTAGCAACCTACATAAAACTTCCTAAATAAGAATAAATGTCACTGCAGTCAATCTGAACAGGCTTTCTTTTAGATTTGTCATATTATTATTTTGACTTGGAGCTTTGTCAAATATTTGACTGAATTTTTTCTAAGCTCATTTGATCCCTAAAAATATTTAGACAAAAGAGTGACTCTCAAAGAATAAATTAAACCTAGCACACAAGCAACAGAACAATGTAAGTATAAATTAGACATCAAATTAGAGTTTTAGATAAATTTCATGTTGGTACATCAATATACCAAATATTCATTCTTTATGTTAGATCACTAAAATTTATACAGGTGAATAACAATAGTATTAGTATTTTCTCCACTCATCCAACAAACATCTCTTGAGTACATAGAAATTAAATGTTTAGCCACATAAGCCTCATATGCAAGAAATGTCTAGTTCAGAATAAAAGATTGGACAAGTTCAGAATAGCTATTAAATAGTATAGCTCAAAATATACAGTCCGGAGGCTGGCCAACTGTTTTTTGTAAGTATAAATTTATCAGAACACAACCACCTAATTTGCTTGGCCTTGTCTATGCCTACTTTCACATTATTCCTACTTTCACATTATTCTGTACCCAGCAGAGTGTAATGTGGTAGAGAGTGTATGCTCAGCAAATGCAAAAGTACTTATTATTTGGTCCTTCACAGGAGTGTTTGCAGATCTTTGAAGGAGGTGATAGTAACTCCCATATCAAATTCAAAAAAATTAAAAGATCCTACATGGAAGGATTGTTCTTTACCAAGGAGGTATCATCTAAGATGAACACAGAACCATGGGTAAGAGTTTTGACTAACAGTGTCATTGAAAGAAGCAATCTTGGGCAAGAAAAACAGTCAGATCAAAGATGCACAGACAAGGCATACTTGACTAATTTAGGAACTATCAAGCCACAATGGTTGGGGTAGGAGATGGACTATAGAATCTCTATAGTCCATCGAGGTGAGACACACGTATGTGATAACTGATTAATTCACACCAGACAGCGCCTCCAGTTGTTTATGGCTAGAGAAGGCATTCATAGCACCATTATGTTTTAAGTTCATAGAAACTTTTCCAAAATATTATTGGCAATTCTTAAATATTCTAAATATCATCCCAGCTAGTACATATCAAAACCTTTGAGATATAACCAACAGAGTAATTAAAGGAAAATTACAGTTTAAAATAAATTTATCATGAAATAAAAGAATAAAAGATACAGCTTTAACTTGAAAAGCTAGATAAAAAGAACAAAATAAACCCACAGTACTCTCACATATTGTTTGTAGGAGAGGAAATTGATAGAGCTTTCTCGGTGATAGTGACAATGGTGGGGAAGAGACGCATTTAAGGCGATCTATAAAAATTTGAATGTCTAAATTTGATTCCCTGGGCCTGGCTTTACACTGCACAGGTACAAAATTGCGACAACCAGTGGGTTGGCTGCAGCATGTTTGTGTGACCAAAATTAGAAAAATCTGAGTATTCACCAAATTTAATATTTAACAGTACATCCTGACTCTACAATACCATTCAGTGAAAAGAATTATGTGAATCCATATATTCTGACAAAGAGAGAATAGCCATAATTTGAACAATATCTACAACCGTACAATTTTCTTGTAAATTGTATTTTTGTATGACTGTAGCTAAACGTGTCTATATGCATAAAAGAATACATACATCTGTGTGTAGGTACACGAGTGTGTATGTGTGTTATGAAAAAGGGAAAAAGAAATAGAATGAGGATGAGGTTTGGATTAAAATAACAATTTTATCACAGTCTTAGACATTTTCTATAAACCTCAGAAATATATAATATACTATTCAGAGTGGCTGGAGTTTTGCTAGTGGAATCAAAGTGAGAAGCATTTTCACATTTTACTTTATATATTTCTGTCTCTTTTCAAGAGAATGTTATTCTTTAGTGAAAATAAACAAATGATAAAAAATACTTAAAGCCATGACAAACAACTCTGAACATAGACCTTTTCTACCAATCCAGATATGAAGTTATGAGATGGAAGCTTATGAACATTTTAAGGTTATTGATTAAAAACTATCAAATTTCAATGGTGCCAATAGCATCTAATTTATACATTTTGTATTTCAAGTTAAATTTTAGCAAGGGATATGATAATCCCACAGATTACCATGCTCTTAGGCCTAAAAGCTTCAGGCTATAAACATTTGAGCTCTATGTATCTGGCTGCAGGCATTTACAATCTCGCCCAACCCTGGATCCCCAAAGCTAAGTCCAAATGGAGAATCCAGTGGGCTTTTTTTTTTTTGGCATATTTCTTATTGATCTCATATGCCAGCTACTGATATTGCCTTACCAAGCAAAAGCACTTTAGAAAAGAGCATCTCTAATTCAGGAATGCATAATACAACACTCATGTCTGATCTATGAAATTAGGCTTAAAATAATTCCTCCAGTTCATGAAACTCATTTTGAGATAAAACTTGAAACTTTAAAACATAGTCATGCTCTTTCACAAACCAGCCCCTGGCTTCAGTCCCCCAGTAGGTTTTGTGTGCACTACATGTAGTTCTCTCCACCTCTTGCACCTGTGGATAAAAGTAGGACATAATGCTGAAACAAGGGGTATTTATAACTAAATCAGGGTCAGGGATACAGCTTCCCAACTGACAAGCACCAACTGTATCCCTGCCTTAGACATCTATAAACCTCAGGCTACACCATAGTTATGGAAAGCGAGGGCTCTGGAGCCACACTGACTCTGTAAGCCTGCTAACTTCTGGCTATGTGATCTGGAAAAAGTGACCTAAACATTCTGTACCTAAATTTCCTATTCTGTAAAATGAGGATAATAGTAGGATAGAAGATCCCTGTCCTATCTTTATATGTAGACTCTAAGTATCCAGTCCCATAAATATGAGAAGGAATTATTGAAGTTAATAGAAAGTCCAAAGTTAACTGGCTGGCTGAGAAATCCAAGGATTCTGGAGCCAGCTGACAACTACACTGTATTCCAATTTGTAGGGTAAGGTATCACAGTGTCCGACTATGACGTGCTGTGAAGACTGAGTGAAGTAAGTGGTATATTTAGTGTTAGCTGTTGTCACTGTGACTTCCATCACTACCACGACCCTCCTTCTCCATGCTATACCACTACAACATAAGCAAAGGAAGGGAATTTCTCAATGACCAAGCAAGAAGATAATAAAAATAGCAGCAAGGAGATATCCATTGATTTGCACAAGGATAATCCATCTATGGTTGTACTGACCACTCTCCAC
>CAUYON010031996.1:0-21760 GCA_963573935.1 Arctocebus calabarensis
CCGCCAAACAACAATGACGGCTGCAAACAAAAAATGACCAGGCATTGTGGAGGGCGCCTGTAGTCCCAGCTACTTGGGAGGCGGAGGCAAGAGACTCGCTTGAGCCCAGGAATTGGAGGTTGCTGTGAGCTGTGATGCCACAGTGCTCTATCCAGGGGGACAGCTTGAGGCTCTGTCTCAAAAAAAAAAAAAAAAAAAAAAAGAAGCCAGATGCCAAAAGTGCATACTTGACACATTTATATAAACCTACAAAAAAAAAAAAAGGCAAAATGTTAAAAATCAGAATAGTGGTTACCTCTTGAGAAGGAGGTAATGACAGAAAAGAGGTATTGGATAAGAGTGTTTCTTGATCCGGGTGATTACATGTTGTGAAAATTAATCTATACACACTCATCTTTAAAATTTTTTTTTTGAGACAGTTTTTTACTCTGTCACCCTCGGTAGAGTGCCATGGCATCAATAGCTCACAGCAACATAAAACTCATGAGCTCAAGTGATTCCCTTATTTCAACCTCCTGAGTCAATGGGACTATAGGCGCTGGCCACAACACCTGGCTATGTTTAGAGACAGGGGTCTCACTCTGACTCAGGGTGGTCTCAAACCCATGAGCTCAGGCAGTCCACTCGCCTCAACCTCCCAATTACTAGGATTATAGCCATGAGCCACTGCGCCAGGCCTGCCCTCTTCTATAGGGTACATTTTTATATTTCTTTGCCTCTTTTTTTTGTTGTTGAGACAGAGTCCCACCCTATGCCCTGAGCAGAGTGCAATGGCGTCATAGCTCACTGCAACCTCAGACATGGGCTGTGGCATCCCACTACGGTGTCTGGCTGGGTTTTCCCTTTTTTAGGAGTTGGGGTCTCACTCTTGTTCAGGCAAGATAAAATTTACTAAAAAACAAAACTCAAGTATCTCCAGTTACACAGTACTCAAGCAATTTAAACTGCAAAATCACTATGGTCTACATGTTTCAAAATACTTATTGATTGGTTTTAGAACATTCTAAAAGCACTGAACTAGGCTGGGCATGGTAGCTCACGCCTATAATCCTAGTACTCTGGGAGGCTGAGGTGGGTAGATTACTTGAGCTCATGATTTTGAGACCTGAGCAAGATGGAGACCCTATCTCTAAAAAATAGCTTGGCATTGTGGCAGGCGCCTGTAGTCCCAGCTACTCAAGGAGGCTGAGGCAAGAGGATCACTTGAGCCCAGAAGTTTGAGATTGCTGTGAGCTATGACGACATGGCATTCTACCGAGCATGATAGTGAGGCTGTGTCTCAAAAATAAATAAATAAAATAATAAAAGCATTGAACTTGTTAGAAAAATATCAAGATAACAACTATAATTGCTGTCTTGTGGCCTCCTTACCCAACCAGAAATGGACCTCATTTCCAGGTCTGGGTTCTTACCACATGGATTCTGGTCACAGATCTAAAAAGGCCTAGTGATGTGTCTTGACCTATGACTTCTCTCAAGTTCACATTTTTCTAGTTGCCGAAGAACCTTTTGATTTAAAAAATTTCAGTATGTGGGGGCACCTGTAGCTCAGTGCATAGGGCACTGGCCACATATACTGCAGCTGGCAAGCTTGAACCCAGCTCAGGCCTGCTAAAAACAACAAGGATAACTGCAACAACAACAACAACAAAAATAGCCGGGCATTGTGGTGGGCATCTGTAGGCCCAGCTACTTAAGAGGCCAAGGCAGAAGAATCGCTTAAACCCAAGAGTCTGAGGGTGCTATGAGCCATGACACCATAGCAATCTACCCAGGGCAATAGCTTAAGACTGTCTCAAAAAAAAAAAAAAAAATTCTGTATGGAAATAAGCTTTTCCTTGACTAAGTAAGCTTATCCTCTCCACTCATATTCATATTTTTCTTTTGAGATGAGGTTCAGGCTAGTGTGCAATGGTGCAATCATGGCTCACTGCGGCCATGAATTTTTGGGCACAAACAATCCTTCTGACTCAGTTTCCCAAGTAGCTGGGACTGTAGGCATGTGCCATCACATTTGCCTTTTTTTTTTAAAGTAGGCCTGGGCCAGGTTTCAACCCACCACCTCTAGTGCACAGAGCCTTACCTCCTTTTTTTAAGAGATGGGTTATTGCTATGCTGCTCAGGCTGGTCTTGAACTCCTGGCCTCAAGTGGTCTTCCTGCCTCAGCCTCCCAAATCTCAGGATTATAGGCCTGAACCATTATACCTACTCCATACATCTTTATTGATATCTTTACTCCCTTCAAAATCAGAACAAAGTATTGTCTATTTCCAAAGACATGTCCACAATGAAGGCCCAATCAGATACTCCATCCCTGCATTTTGGTCAATATTAACTTAAAACATTTGATTCTTAGGCTTTTGCTCTTAAGTATCTGTTGCCAAGAAGAGTTTCCCTGAGCCATGAGTAATCTGGCTTGCCCAGTTGAAATTCTGCTCTTACTTCCTGAGAAAGACCAAAAAATACTGGAATGGAGCTTTAACTTACAGCTTACTAAAACCATGAGATATAAAAAAAGCACTCCAATTCTATTCTGGTCAGTAAGAACTGACTCCCATCAAAAACTTATCTTCCTTAAAGGGCAACCCTAAATCATCAAATAAACATCTAGTAACTGATAAGTCTACACTGGCCTACTTCTACTTAAATATATTAGCTCATACAATCTAGAACACTGGTTCTTAACCATTAATGTACATATAAACCATCTGGGCATATCTTGTTAAAATGCAGATTCTGATCTAGTATGTCTGGGTGGGGCCCCGATTCTGCCTTTCAAACAAGATGTTGAGTAATTACTGATGCTGCTGGTCTCAGGACCAGGACTCAGCTTTGAGAACCAAGCATCAAAACTGAGACAAAATGGCAGTATATAATGTTTGGTTCATTTGAGCTCAGAGTCACTGCTGATAAATTCGGATTAATTTATATACCTAAATTCAGATTAACTTAATAAGAATTTAAAAGAGAAGAACCAGTACAGATAGTATAGACTGCTCCCAATGAAAAATTCCTTTACTGCAAAGACTTAACCAAATAAAATTTAAAAGTAAAAGATGGAAGAAGAACATGGAGGCAGCTCAAAATGAGAAAAGATATTTTTGGATTAGCACCCCTGGGTTCACACGGAATGCAAGACTTATGCAAGTGAGAGCTGATGTTAATTTTCAAAAAAAGAGACTCCCTGCCCAAGAAACAAGACTTCATTATCACCATTATGATGTGAAGACGTATAAAAACTGATTAAACATTTAAAATTCTCTTTTTTTTGAGACAAAGCCTCAAGCTGTCACCCGGATAGAGTGCTGTGGCATTACAGCTCACAGCAACCTCCAATTCCTGGGCTCAAGCGAGTCTCCTGCCTCCGTCTCCCAAGTAGCTGGGACTACAGGCGCCTGCCACAACACCCGGCCATTTTTTTTTGGTTGCAGCTGTCATCATTGTTGTTTGGTGGGCCCGGGATGGATTTGAACCTGCCAGCTCAGGTGTACGTGGCTGGCGCCTTAGCCCATTGAGCCACAGGCGCTGAGCCACATTTAAAATTCTTAAAGTAAAAAGTAAACAAACAACAGAAAAAAATGATTATTCTGACTCACCTTATAAGGGCAAGCAAATTGTCAAGAAGTTTGAGAACCTGCTCTGTGCAGGGATTACGAAAGATTGGATTTCCACTGGGTGTATAACCCACCACAAATCCCCCTGCTTTGGCTTCTTCTAGGTCAGTGGGCCAGCAAGTTCGTTTCACAACACCCAGAATGCTATACACACAGAAGCTCATCTATTAAAAAAATAAGAATGGAAGGTAAACATAAAAGGGGATGTAAAGACAAAAGTACTGTTAGAAACATTCAAGTCTATGGCAAAAGTGACACAGAGGCCAGAAAGAATGAAGGAACCTTGTTTTCCCCATCCCCATGGGATCCCTGTCCCTTCCTTTAAAGGTGAGGTTCAAGAGGGGTCCTCACACTGCCATTTTCAGGACCATGGTAGCCTCTAGAAGCTTCCCTTTCATGAGGATATCCTTCTAGGACCTGTAGTTACCCTCCCATAAGACCTTAATTAGAAAGTGACTCAGATATGCTCCAAAACAAAGTGTTTAAACTACCATCATTTCATCTTGTTTGAGTTGAACCTTTAACTTCCAGCCTGGGCCTTGACAGATAGTGCCCTAGTCCCCCTCTTCATGGTACTCTTAATCTACTTGCCAGGCTAATTAATGTGACTTCGGCCATAATGGAGGCAGGAATGATGCTTACTTGAATAGTAAATTACTGAACAACCTCAGGTTTGCAAGTTACATCATTACTTAGGATTTTAGGTGCCAGAGAGCAATGGCAGGGAGAACTCACCCTGCTGACCAAGTTCTGACCTATTTCCTCATTACACCTTCAGTCTTCAGAGCTATTTAGAGATCCTTAAAGCCAAAATAATGACTTCTAGAAAAGACCATCTGCTCTGTTGTGGGAACTAACTCAAGAATTCAAGACTAAAGAAAAGAAAGGAGAAGCTTAGGGACATGGAGACTCCAGGTTTCTCACTAGAACAGTAAATTTACGAGAAACTTGACAAAAGGTACTATCCTACTCCTATACAAGGCCAATGCAATTTCCCATTCCCAGGACAGTCTTACTCGTGCACGGTTTAAGCCACAGGGATCTTCCAGGCCTGGGTCACAGCTCTTCCGATCTGCACCCACATAGGCAATAAAAGCATCAACATCTGACAGCACTCTAAAGGTTGGAGGGGGAAAGACAAACTATAATCATGATTTTAAGCAAGGACAATTTCTTCCACAGGAGCTAATAAGTTATGATTATTTGGCCCTGAAGAGCAATTTTTACAGTGAGATAAGCTTAATATTGTTAGCGGCCATTGGACGGTTTAAACTTCCAATCCACGCCCAAATGTTATTAAAAAAGTATACAAGCTTGAGAATATGAAAAAAACAAATTTCTTTACTATGCGGGCACAGATGAGGGTCTCTGTGTGGCTCCTACTTCATATGGCCCTTGCTGTTCTCATTTCTCCAGACGTGTGGTGCTGCAACTCAGACACTGTAAGAGCCTCACTCTGTGCCCTCATGACCCATACTATCTATTTTCCCTCATTTCCTTTCCCTTCTACATCTCTGAACAGCAAGGTTACCTTTTCAGAGATTAGATTACAAAAGACTACTCTTAGACAACTTCAAATATCACTAATAGTGCCATCACAGCTCATTGTCTTCGACCCCTATGCCCACCCTGGGCATGACTTTTGAAACAGAATGGGTGGTAAGTGCAGTGAGAGGCAGCCAAGGGATCTCCTCTACCTGTGTGTGTCTTCAGAAAGCCAAATGCTGGCCACTGGTGCCATCAGCTCCTCTAGGAACACCTTCTGACGTTCATAGTTCTTGAATTGGTTGCTAATGAGAACCAAGGCTTCCATGAGAGCACACTTCTCCATTTGTGTAAGAAGTAGCTCATTGGAAAGGAGTTGCTTCACATGGTTATAAAACATGTCAAAATTAGGCTGTAGATCACAAAGGAAAAAAGCCAGAGGTGATGAAGGGCTGCATTCTCAGGGCCAGGTCTGATTTTTCCTTTCACTCAAGGAAAACACACAGCAGCTCAGGGAAGTTTAGACCTATAAGGCTATCACTTATTAATACTGTTATAATGTTCTTTTGCCTGAATAAACAAGGCAATTTAGGTAGAATGCCATTTTGGGGGGTTTTAACAGTAGTCAGTATTAGAAAAAGGTACTTCTTGTTTCAAGTTTTTGAATAACTACACCTTCCCATACTTAGACTGTGAAAACAATTTCTTTTTTTAATATCAAGTTTATAGTATCTTCACAGGCAGAGATCAGTTTGTTATATGTACAGGGAGACACTGCTATGTATTTAAAGAAATTTCTGGGTAATCTATAATGTGGAGTAACACTAAATTTCATATAAAACCCCCCAAAAGGATTGGGTTATGCACATGGCTTCTCTCAAGATTAGACACATTGTTTGGCCATAATAATTAAAGACACCATATAATACAGTAAAAGAGCTGTAGATTGACATGGGTAAACTTAACCATCCACATAGACGAGAACTATTCATATTTTGAGGGATGAATATATTTGCATTTCTAATTATTTTACATGTACTAAGTACTGAGAAAAAGAATAGACTCAAGAATGCTTAGGCTGTGCAAAGCCACAGTTCTTAGTTTTTCCTTTATGTGAAGTATAGTGATAGCTGGATTTACAAAGAAATGGACCCAAACTCAACAGGACTCAGTGGCTACTCAGCCAGGGTCTAGTGGCTTACCAGCACGAGCTGGGGGTAGTCACGACACATCTTGATGATAGAGGAACAGGCATGTCTCCTCACATTCCTTACTGCCCGGGTTCTGGGGGCCTGGAAAGTATTCAACAAACTCAGAACCATTTTAAATATAATTCATAGATGCTCCATATAATCACGTAAATACCTCAGTCAGAGACAAATTCACAATCAACTTTTACAACTGTAGGAGTATAATGGAGTGACATTTATAGTCACCAAGCATCCACATGTTGTTTATTGTTTGCCCTAGATTTGTCCCTAGGGCAAAACACTATATCACACGACAAACTACAGCAGTTACAGATCACTCCCACTTATACAAAACTCTATATATATACACGGTTGTTCTCAAGAAGTTAGAATTCGTTGGTTTAATTAATGGTCTTACCTTACTTTCTTCAACAGTTTCAAAAGTGACAGATGAAAACAGCTAGGAGGAGGAAAAAGAAAAGGTCACTCTTGTGTTTATTTACTTGTTTATTTGAGAGACAAAGTCTCTCACCATGTTGCTCAAGCGATCTCAGCCTTCCAAGTAGCTCACGCTACAGGTATGTGCCACCATGTCTGATTTATACGTGTTTTAAACAATAGTTACCACATAAAATTTCCAACAAAATTCCAGAATTGTATTCTCAGTAATAAGGTAACGAAAGGGCTTTCAAATGGTGTTGGAAAGCTTCAGATATACATTTTCTCAGATACCTAGATACCTTTAGAAGAAGCTTGAGATTCAGATACCTTTAGAAGAAGCTTGAGATTCAGTTTTATCACATTTTACAAAGTAAAAGATCCCAGAACAATCCTTGCCAGCACCCAAATGTTTAGCTATGATAGCACCACTATATTCTTTACTTTTTATCCAAAGTTTAGTATTTATCCTCCCTGATTCCATATCCATTTATTCTTTAACCCAATTTATTTGTCTGTTTCCTTAACCAGGAAAATGGAATTACACTCAGATGAGGTGCCTACTCAAGATGTTTCTCCAACTTTTAGAGGATTTCTGTTAGAACAAATGAGCCCACTTTTCTGAAGTTATACTGGCCTTGTGACACAACATATTCTTCATTTCTTTGGCTCTTTTTCCTTCTTTGAGGGCTTCTCATCCTTTGCTCTTCTCCTCCAGTGATGGTGATCTGTAGGGCAACTTGCTTGACCCATGTATGTGTCATGCATTATTTTCTCTCCTAGAACTTCACTCTTGTCTTGGGATTTCTATGATGATGATGCTTTAATTTTATCTCTATCTTCTGGAGTCTAGATCTCCAACCTCAAATAGCCAATTTATTGTGAGATGTCTTTTATTTTTTTTAAGACAGAATCTTTTTGTCACCCTAAGTACAGTGCTGTGGCATCACAGCTCACAGCAACCTCTAACTCTTGGGCGTAAGTGATTCTCTTGCCTTAGCCTCCGAAGTAACTGAGACTACAGGTGCCCGCCACAACGCCTGGCTATTGTTAGAAATGAGGTCTTGCGAGGCTCGGCGCCTGTGGCTCAACCGGCTAAAGCACCAGCCATGTACACCTGAGTGGCGGGTTCGAATCCAGCCCGGGCCCGCCAAACAACAATGACGGCTACAACCAAAAAGTGGCCGGGCGTTGTGGCGGGCGCCTGTGGTCCCAGCTACTTGGGAGGCAGAGGCAAGAGACTCGCTTGATCCCAGGAGTTGGAGGTTGCTGTGAGCTGTGATGTCACAGCACTCGATCTAGGACTCAAAAAAAAAAAAAAAAAAAAAATCACCAGAAGAGAAATGAGGTCTTGCTTTGGCTCAGGATAGTCTCAAACTTGTGAGCTCAGGCAATCCACTTGCCTCTGCCTCTATTGTGAGATATCTTCACCTAGATGTTCTACATATACTTCAAGCATAGTATACCAAAATTCTTACCCCATTCTCTTCTTTATTCCTCCTTTCCCTCCTGATCCAGTATTTTCAGTCAAGTGAGGCTCTATTACCCACCTAGTCACCTCAACTGGAAATCTGAGAACTATCCATACTGTCCTTTCCTCTCACAAATCCCCTCCCAAAACAACAGCATGTTCTGATACTCTTTTCTAGGTATTCCTTTCCATTTCCCAGTCAGTGTAAAGGTCTATAAATTGCAATGTCATATAGCTAAATTTGTTTATGTACCTCTCAAAAATTTTTTTAAATTTTTAATTATTACGGGTACATAATAGTTGTATTAACTTTACAAGGTACATGCGATGTGTTGATACAGGCATATGATGTGAATTAATCAAATCAGGGTAATTGAGGTATCTATTACCCCAGGTACTTAAGTTTCTTTTGTGTCAGAAACATTCTGATTTCATTCTTTTAGTTATTTTAAAGTATATCCCAACTTACTGTTGATTACAGTCACTTTCTGTACATTAAATTGTTTATTCTATGTAAATTACTATAATTTTGACCAATTAGCCATCCCCACTTGTTTATACGTCTTTCATCCCAGAGCATTCCTAAAGGGTGAGACGTTAACATGGTGCCTGATCTATATAATAAGTACTGAGTAAATATTTAATAAATAAATAAATGTCTGTTTATTAGTTGGCTTCACATAATTTCAAAAACAGTTGTAAAAAATAATTAGCTTACTAGGTATATATCTAGAAGACCAAAAATCACATCACAATAAAGATATCTGTACCAGAATGTTTACTGCAGCTCAATTCATAATTGCTAAGTCGTGGAAGAAGCCCAAGTGCCCATCGACCCACGAATGGATTAATAAATTGCGGTACATGTATACCATAGAATGTTATATAGCCTTAAAGAAAGAGGGAGATTTTACCTCTTTCACGTTTACATTGATGGAGCTGGAACATATTCTTCTTAGCAAAGTATCTCAAGAATGGAAGAAAAGGTATCCAGTGTACTCAGCTCTACTATGAAGCTAATCTATAGCTTTCATAAGAAGGCTAAAACCCAGTTATAGCGCAAGAAATGGGGAAAGGGGCAAGGGAGGGAAGGGGAGAGGGGAGGATTGGTGGAGGGAGGGTGATTGGTGGGATCATACTTACGGTGCATCTTACAAAGGTACAAGTGAAAATTACTAAATGTAGAATATAAGTGTCTTCATATAGTGATTAAAAGGCCATGAAGGCTATGTTAAATAGTTCAATGAAAATATTTCAGATTGTATATGAAGCCAGCACATTGTGCCCCATGATTGCACCAATGTACACAATTATGATTTAATAAAAAAAAATAATAATAATAATTAGCTTAAACCAGGCATGGTGGCATATGCCTATAGTCCCAGCTATGTGGGCAGCTGAAGGAGGAAGATAGGAGTTCAATTCTAGCCTAGCCAACATAGATTCTTGCCCCCACTTTTTGTTTATTAAAAAAAAAATAGCTTAGAAATGTCAAAATAAAATTTAAAACATGGACTTTACCTTAGAGAACACTTGTGGCAGAAACTCTTGTCTGTAGTTGACAAATGGAAAGAGTGCTGAGACATTAGTGAGGACACAAGACAGAATGAGGGGATCCTTGGTGTCAAAGTTTAGGACCATCTGCAACAACTCTATTCCCTCATTAACAGGAATTGCCTGTAATACAGACATAAAGAAAAGGTTGACATGGCAGAGATAACCAGTTTGTCTAAATTTTCTTTAGATTCTAATTCATAAATACATAATATTCATTGCCATAGATGACTTTATAAGTGCTTTTTTAAAAGCCCTAAAATTTCCCCATGTTATTAAAACTTTTCATAAACAGCCAGCACACAGTGGCCCACACCTGTAATCCTAGCACTCTGAGAGACTGAGGTGGGTAGATTTCTTAAGCTCAGGCGTTTGAGCCAGCCTAAGGAAATACGAGACCCTATCTCTACTAAAAATAGAAAAAACTAGCTGAGTATGGTGGTGCATGCCTATAGTCCCAGAAACTTGGAGGCTAAGGCAAGAAGATTCCTTGAGCCCAAGAGTTTGAGGTGCTATGAGCTATGACACCATAGAACTCTACCAAAAGCAACAGAGTGAGACTATGTCTCCAAACAAAATGTGCCATCTTTGGGATATAGCATTTCCTACTAGTAGAAATTGAGAATGTTTTTAGTTCTTCATTATTATAAATAATGCTAATGTATATCTTTGCAAAAAACATTTTTGTATATGTTTTCAATTATTTCATTTGGATAACAGACTTTTGGTAATGGCTAGAATTATTGGGTCAAAAAATATGAAAATTTTCCCTGTAAGAACAGGGTCTCTGTTTAAAAAAGTATGAACATACCAACTTGTTTTTCTTCTTTACAGGTTCTATCAATTGATTCTCTACCCAATGTGTCCTTCTTACCACGTTATCAGCAGCATTATTCCCCTAAACCTCCGCTTATTTATTACACACACAAAAAAAAGTTTACTTAAAATTGTATTTCTTTCATATTTATTAGCCACTTTTAGTTTTTCCTCTATACATTACCTGATTGTCTCTTTTGTCTGTTTCTCTACTGGGTTCTAGTGAGTTTTTGTATTTTTTTTTTTTTTTGTAGAAACAGAGTCTAACTTTATCGCCCTCGGTAGAGTGCCGTTGTGTTGCACAGCTCACAGCAACCTCCAATACCTGGGCTCAAGCAAGTCTCCTGCCTCCGCCACCCAAGTAGCTGGGACCACAGGCGCCTGCCACAACGCCCAGCCATTTTTTTTTTGGTTGCAGCCGTCATTGTTGTTTGGTGGGCCCGGGCTGGATTTGAACCCACCAGCTCAGGTGTATGTGGCTGGCGCCTTAGCCCGCTGAGCCACAGGCGCCGAGCCAATTTTTCCATTTTTAATAGAGACATTATGGTCTTGCTCTTGCTCAGGCTGGTCTCATACTCCTCAAGAGATCCTCCCACCGCGGCCTCCCTGAGTGCTAGGATTACAAGTGTGAGTGAGCCACCTCACCCAGCCCAGGAATGCTCATTTCTATTCCAGCACCTGGCACTAGACCTATGTCCCCTTGTTTAATCGGTGCTCCTAAAGGACACAGGGCCTAGATGTGGGAAGACTAGAGACTGCGGGACTGTGGAAAGCTGATGGTGCCTTGAGATGTCCAGGGGAGGTGGAGGGGCAGGTACAGCTGTGGGATGCAAGGCTGGGGCGCTGATGCCACTCTTGTGCCCAGGGCATTTCTCTCCCTTCCTTTCTCCCCCCACCCGTCTCCTCCCCCATCCCTGCTTCCTTCCTTCTTCCTACCTCCTCCTTGTCTCTCTCCCCTATTGGTGAACTGGCTTCCCATTTCTCCCCTGGGGTCTTCTGGTTTTTCTGTCTGGGGACCTCTTCACTCAGTGAATACACCAGCCTTTTCTTCCTGTGGTGCTACGAGTCTTCCTCTGAATCATGATTTTCTGTCTGTTGACACTGCAAACTTTGCCTGCTTTGACCGTGCCATCATAGTGAACTCGCAGACCAGTCACTTCTTCCCGGCTCCCAGGCCTTGGCTCTCTCCCCAGTGACCTCAGACTTGCTGTAGGGGAGGGCATATCCATCTTGGTGAAGAAGGGACAGATCTGAGCCTTCTAGAAGAACTACCTCAAACCTTCAAGGGCTCCAAGAGGGCTTATCCCCCTCCACAGCCTTTGCTGTGCTCAGGCCTGAGTGGTGGTGGCTGGACAAACAGCTGCCTCCAGTGCTGGGTGCCCCTGTACCCTCCCCAGCCATGAGGCCAGGCTGTTTGTGGGAGACAGAGAAGGAGACAGATCACAATAACAGCATCACTCTGGAATCTTTAGTTGTTGACAAAAACCACAAATGAAAAATTATTGACTCCTGGAACCAAACCAGGGGAGGCAGGTGGCACCAGTTCCTGGAGCTATGTTAGCTATTAGGCTCCTGGTGCTGCTGTAACAAATTGCCACAAACATGATGGCTGAAAACAGCACACATTTATCATCTTGCAGTTTTTGCAGGTAAGAAGTCTGGGTTGGCTTGGCTGGCTCTCTGCCTAGGATTTTATAAGGTGTCAGCCAGCTGGGCCCTTACTGAGAGTCCCAGGGAGAACCTGGTCCCAGGCTCTTCCAGGTGCTGGCAGAATGCAGTTCCTTGAGGTTGGAAAACTAAGGTGCCTGTTTCCTTGCTGGTGTCAGCTGAGGGCTGCCCTTGGCTCTCCACATTTCAGAACCAATAAAGGCAGTCAAAGCCCTCTCATGCCCAGAATCTCTCTGGCTTTCTCTTTGGGAGCATGTCTTCTGCCTTCAGCCAGAAAAAGTTCCTTGCCTTTCAGGGCTCATGTGATTAGATTGCTCCCACTTGGATAATTCAGAATCATCTTCCAATTCTAACGGTTGTGACCTGAATTACATGGGTGAAGGCACTTCTGCCCTGAGGTTCCAGGGATGAGGGTGTGCACACCTTTGAGGAAAGGGCATTAATGGGCCCACTGCAGGGCCTGTGAAACCAGCATTCCAGCCCTGTTCAGACTCCTGTTTCTCTGTTTTGCTTTTTTGTCATTTTATTCTCCCCTCCTGCAGTGTGGGGCCCCAGGGTGCATGTGGCAAAGCATCTCCCTAATACATTTGGTAGCACCCATGACGGCCTGATGGTCAGAGACCAGTTCCCTTTGCAAATCCCCAGGAAAGGCCCTAACTGGTCTGGTTCAGGCCACAGGCCCATGTCTTTGGGGCAGGAGAGGTGTAAGTTCCTCTAAGAGGCCCAGCCTGGTCAAGAGGCCACCCCAGACGCTAGTGAGGTCTCCACTAAAAGAAGGGGAGAGGTGCTGGGTATAAAACCCAGAACTGATGTTGTGGTCGTCACTTGTCATACCCCCATATGGATTCACCTGTGGGGACTGTGCTACAGGTGCCAAAAAAATCTCATTATTAATCCCACTCTAGGCTGGGCGTGGTGGCTCATACCCGTGATCCTAACTCTGGGAGGCTGAGACAGGTGGATCGCTTTAACTCAGGAGTTAGAGACCAGACTGAGCAAGAGTGAGAACCCCTCTTTAGAAATAGTCAGGCGTTGTGGGGGCCACCTATAGTCCTAGCTACTTGGGAGGCTGAGGCAAAAGAATCACTTGAACTCGGGCAGCGCCTATGGCTCATTGAGTAGGGCACCAGCCCCATATACCAAGGGTAGCAGGTTCAAACTCAGCCCCAGCCAAACTGCAATAAAAAAATAGCTGAGCTTTGTGGTGGGCACCTGTAGTCCTAGCTACTCGGGAGGCTGAGGCAAGAGAATCTCCTAAGCCCAGGAGTTGGAGGTTGCTGTGAGCTGTGTGACGCCACGGCACTCTATCCAGGGCGATAAAGTGAGACTCTGTCTCTACAAAAAAAAAAAAAAAAAAATCACTTGAACTCAAGAGTTTGAGGTTGCTGTGAGCTATGATGCCACAGCACCCTATCAAGGGTGACAAAATGAGACTCTGTCTCAAAAAAAAAAATCCCATTTCTAGGATGCCAGGTTCCAGGCCCACCACCCTCCAGCTGGCTGACCTTTCTCTGAGCCTTAGTTCTCTTTCTGTAAAATGGGACTAATAATAACTTGTGTCTGGCCAGGCGAGTTTGGTTCACTGGGGAAGCAGCATGTGTGAGGGGATGTGTGTGAGGACACCTTTGACCAGGGCCTGGGCTGGACTTCTGGGAATTATTCCTGGGTTCCTCCTGCTCTCTAGTCCATACCTCAGTGGACTTGCTCTCCAGGCAGCAGGACCATGGGCAGAGAGCTATCCAGCAGGCAGAGCAGCAGCAGGGCTGCCCAGAATGCACCTGGGCAGAGTCTGGGCCGTGAAAAGGCAGCCATTCAGGGTTGGCTTGGACAGGAGCCGGGTGACGAGAGACAGGGAGCCCTGTGCTCTGGAGAGGGAAGAGGCCTCCAAGCGGCCTTAGCCTGGCCGGCCTGGGAGGGTAGGCAGCTCACCAGGGAGGGGCGGTGCCAGAAAGGGAAGAGTAGGCCAGTGTTTGAGGCCAAGGGGCTGAAAGGAGGCTGTGTGTCCCCGGACCGGCCGCCTGGCGGGTGGGATGTGAGTCATTGGTGCCTGGAGGGAGGGCGCCGTCTGAGCCCAGCTGTGCAGGATGAGGGGCACAGTGCCCACCCTCGCTTCAATGTCTGCTAGTGTGAGTTTGAACCGGCATGCTGGGGGTGGGGCTGGGGCTTTGCCGACCCACTCGGGCAGCCACACCCTGTCATCCTCCCAATATGGCCGAGGCAAGACTGCCCGTCCTGCCTGCCAGGGCCTCCTCCAGGAGGCCAGTAATGATAATTCATTCCCTCGGTAGTTCAGCCGGCCGGCCTCAGTGCCACTGCCGAGCTGCCACCCAGGAAACAGGAAGCCCTGTCCCTGCTGTGTTGTGCCCAGTGTGCGGGGCAGATGGAGTAGGGACAGACAGGACCGATGCTGGCCAAGGGAGGAGCCATTTGAGATGGGCTTTAAAAGACGAGCAGGCGTTCGCTTGGTCCAGACAGAGGAGTGGGGGAAGCACATTTTAGAAGGAAGCCAGGATCGGGGTGAAGGGGAAACAGCCAGGGTTGCTGGTGAGGGGCGGTGGTGCTCTGTGGCTGTGGGCAGGGTTGAGGGGTTACAGACTTCAGGCCCTGGGAAGGATCAGAAAAGTCTATCCATGGATGTAAGAGGGACTTGCCTGGTCCTGAGCTCACTCCCAAGGGCCTGCCAGCTGGGGTTTCACTGGCAGCAGATGAGCTGGTTGAGGGAAGCCCCTCCCACCTGGGAAAGGGAGAGCGCACGTGCGTGTGTGTGTGTGTGTGTGTGTCTGGATGTGTGTGCCGTGTATGAGTGTGCAAGGATGAGGTCATATGTCTCTGTGCATGCTACTGTATGTGTCTGTATATCTGACCTCTGTGTACTGGTGGCATTTGTTTTTTGTTTTGTTTGTTTGTTTTGGCAGTTTTGGGCAGGGGCCGGGTTTGAACCCACCACCTCTGGTATATGGGGCCAGCGCCCTACTCACTGAGCCACAGGAGCCGCCCTAGAGGTGGCATTTGTGTCTGTCTGAATGTGTGTGTGTCTGTGTGTTCCCGGGTGTGTGTGGACTGCATGGGTGCCTGTGTGATTCTGTATGTGTCTGCAAGTAAGTGTTTGACTGTATATGTGTGTATGTCTGTGTGAGTGTGGTCACTGATGCCCCTGCCAACAGGGGTCTGGGATGTAGCCTGGCCACCCGTGTTCAAGTCACACAGGGGAGCCCCGGCCCCTCCTTCCAGCCCTCTCTGCTGGGCTCAGGCTCCTCAGCCTCTTTGAACACTGGCTGCCCAGCACCACCCCCTCCTGCCTGGCTCCAAGACCCACAAAGCTGTGAGTGGCCTCAGCTGCCCCCAGATTACACCCTGAAAGCTGAGGTATGGACTAGCTGGTTCCTAGGCACAGGAAACGGGTCAGAGAGCTGCCCAGCCCAGAAGGAGCAGTGCCCACCGTCCACTAGCCAGCCTGAGGGCTCTTCTCACCTCAGGGGAAAGAAGGGCTGGTCAGGCCGGGTGTGATGGCTTATACCTGTAATCCTAACGCTCTGGGAGGCCAAGGCAGTAGATTGCCTGAGCTCAGGAGTTTGAAACCAGCCTAAGCAAAAGCAAGATCCTGTCTCCACTAAAAATAGAAAAAACTAGCCAGGCAAGGTAGTGAGCACCTGTAGCCTCAGCTACTTGGGCCCTGAGGCAAGAGATTGCTTGAGTCCAAGAGTTTGAGGTTGCTGTGAGCTGAGTTTGAGGTTGCTGTGAGCTATGAAGCCTTGGCACTCTACCCAGGGCAGGAGGGTGAGACTCCGTCTCATTACAATAAAACAAAAAAAGAGGATGGCACCTGTAGCTCAAGAGGCTAAGGCGCCAGCCACATAAAACAGAGTGGGTGGGTTCGAATTCAGTCTGGGCCTGCCAAACAATGACAACTACAACCAAAAAGTAGCCAGGCATTGTGGCGGGTGCCTGTAGTCCCAGTACTCGGGAGGTTGAGACAAGAGAATGGCTTAAGCCCGGGAGTTTAAGGTTGCTATGAGCTGTGACAACACAGCACTCTACCCAGGGCAATAGCTTGAGGCTCTGTCTTAAAAAAAAAAAAAAAAGAGCTCTAGTCAGGAGCTCATGGAATCGTTTATACCACCCCTTCCTTCTGCAGCTCTTGGCCCTAGGGGCATGTTTTGGGGGACAACTTGAGAGTCTCAGGGGCTTGGCATGAGTGGGAGGCCTGGCCCAGACGTCTCTGTGACTGCTGAGGGATCCTCTGGTGCTGGATTTTCTTGATAATAGCAGCTTCTTTGAGGGATTTGCCCCCTCCAGAGTGTTCCCTAGTGGCTACTGACCTCAAGACCCTGTCCCAATCACAGAAGGGGATACATGAGCCACCCTGAGACACGATCATTGGCTCAGGTTTGAGGACAGGAGAGAAGTGAGACCAGTGAGAGTCCTTCCCTGGAAGCTGAGAGAGAAATGCCTCACTGGCCTCCAGGGTCCCCAGGTGAGGTGGTGAGTGCCTGCGGCCATCTGTGCCCATGTATCTCCCGCGCCACGTGGAAGAATCCTGTGGACCACAGGAAAGAGTCAGGGATGGGCAGACTGGGGCAGGGGTGTCCTGTTGCTAGTGAGCTAACAAATTTCTTTTGTCCAAACTACTTTGAGTCAGATTGCTGTAACTTGCAACCAGAAGAGTCCTGGGCCACCCCTGCCGGAGCCACTCACCTGGGTTTCCAGGGTACCAGACCCACCCATGCCTGGCCTTCCACATGCCTCCTTGTCCCCTCCCCTCCACGCACCGCCGGCTTTCTCAGATCCCACGAGTCTGTGACACCTCCCGCACCCTTCTCATGTTCCTAAACCCACTTCTGCTTCTTCAACTGTCACCTACTTCAGTGGGAAAGGTGAACTTCCTCAACTCTCCCCCTCTCTGGCCCCAATTTCCTCTAGACCTGCTTCTCCATCTGTTCTCCCCAGGCTCGCAGGAAAGAATGAGAACCTTTGGGAGAATACAGTCTGCTGGGCTCCCTCAGCCTCCCTGCAGGCAGGCCCTGGAATCCACATCTTGAACACCTGCACTGGTGTGGCAACACCTTCTTTTGCTTGTTGCTTTATTAGGCAGCACTGGGCCACAGAGGGCGACCCAGCTTCCTGCGTTCTATGTGGAACCTTTTTTAACTTCCTCCCATTTTCAGCTCAGATCCTTGAAATCTGTGCTGATTTGGGCCCAGCGTTCTCTTGGGTAAGGGGACTTCCCAGACTCCAAACCAGACCACTCAGGCTTTTTTTTTTTTTTTTTATACAGTTTCACTTTGTCACCCTCGGTAGAGTGCTGTAGCATCATAGCTCACTGCAACCTCAAACTCTTGGGCTCAAGTGATTCTCTTGCCTCAGCTTCCGGAATAGCTGGGACTACAGGCGCTCGCCACAACGCCCAGCTATTTTGAGAGATAGGGTCCTGCTCTTGCTCGGGCTGCTCTCAAACCTGTGAGCTCAGGCAATCTACTTGCCTCAGCCTCCCAGAGTGCGAGGACAGCAGGTGTGAGCCACCACGCCCGGCCAACCACCTAGGCTTTGAAGACATGGTCCTCTCCTTCCTCCCGGACTCTCCCGATCCCTTCTCTCCTGCTGGCTCCATCCTGCCTCCTCCTCCTTTTCCCACCCCTAAAAAGGAGGTGCCATCCTCCAGGGAAATATGTTCCCCTCTCTTCATCCTCCACTCCTATTTCCCTGGCCCCAGACCCAGGTCCTGCCCCACCACTGGTAGAAGCCTTGGGGAGCCTCCAGGCCTCCTCAGCACTGCCCCACACGATGGGATGGGTTCTCTGCAGTGGATATCGCGGCCTCTGAGATCCAGAGGCAGTAGAGAAGTCTAGTTCTTACGCCGACACTCTCTCACCAGGTGTTATGTTACAGGGAAGCCAAGTCTCTACCCCACTGAAGACAACTTTTAGCACAAAGCACAAAACCAGACATCCGCCTAGGCCACGAGCTCAGGGAAGACCCAGCCCACTCCACCCTTTTAAGAAATCTCTCAGGGCGGCTCCTGTGGCTCAGCGAGTAGGGCGCCGGCCCCATATACCGAAGGTGGCGGGTTCAAGCCCGGCCTTGGCTGAACTGCAAAACAAAAAAATAGGCGGGCGCTGTGGCAGGCGCCTGTAGTCCCAGCTACTCGGGAGGCTGAGGCAAGAGAATCGCTTAAGCCCAAGAGCTGGAGGTTGCTGTGAGCAGTGTGACGCCACGGCACTCTACCCAGGGGAGACTCTGTCTCTACAAAAAAAAAAAAAAAATTAATACTACAAGGCACACATCTGAACTGAGAGAATAACCTCTTTGTTGAGCTCCTTCACTCGTTTCCTGTTCTCTTCCAAACTGTTCTCCATACCACGGCCAGGAATCTTTTCAATTGTAAACATGATCATATTTTGTTTTGTTTTGTTTTGAGACAGAGTCTCATTATGTTTCCCTCAGTAGAGTGCTATGGCATCATAGCTCACAGCAACCTCAAACTCTTGGGATTAGGTGATTCTCTTGTCTCAGCCTCCCAAGTAGCTGGGACTACAAGTACTCACCACAATGCCCAGCTTTGTTGTTGTTGTTGTCATTGTTTGGCAGGCCTGGGCTGGGTTCAAACCTGCCAGCTCAGGTGTATGTGGCTGGCACCCTAGCTGCTGAGCTACAGGAGCTGAGCCCTTGATCACATTTAAACTCCTTCTTCTTTCTGTCTTCCTTGCTACTTTTTCCTCCCTGACTCTTCACACTCATGATCTGTATTTCAGTCACTTGAAACTTCTTTTGATTCTTTGATTCTTCAAACACACTATGGTGTTCTCTTTATTGTGGTGTGCTGTCCCCTCTGCTGTTCCCTCCCTCTTTCTTTGCTTGGTTAACTTCTATTGATTCATCAGCTCTTAGCTCAAATGTCACTTATTCAGGGAGGTTTTCATTGCTCTCAAACAGGTTAAGTCTCCCAGTTGCTATATTCTGAGAAATGTGTCTAGGAAAAAAAAAAGACTCCCAGTTTTTTCTTCTCACAATACTTGTCACAGTTTGCAGTCATATATTTGTTGTTATGATTATTTGATTAATATCTGTCATCTCGGGCGGTACCTGTGGCTCAGTGAGTAGGGCACCAGCCCTATATACCGAGGGTGGCGGGTTCAAACCCAGCCTAGGCCGAACTGCAAAACAGAAAAATAGCCAGGCCTTGGGGCGGGCGCCTGTAGTCCCAGCTACTCAGGTGGCTGAGGCAAGAGAATCGCCTAATCCCAAGAGTATGAGGTTGCTGTGAGCTACAATGCTATGTCACTCTACCGAGAGCAACATAATGAGACTCTGTCTCAAAACAAAACAAAGAAATATGATCATGTTTACAATTGAAAAGCCCAAGTGCCAGAGGATGCTGTGAATTGTGTGACACCACGGCACTCTACTGAGGGTGATAAAGTGAGACTCTGTCTCTACAAAAAATAAAAATAAAATAAAATAAATAAATAAATAAATATATATATATATATATCATCTCTAACAGACAGGAAGTCTTAGGAGGCCCAGAAGCAGGCCTCTTTTCTTTTATTAGACAGGGTCTCATTCTGTTGCCCAGCTGGAGTGCAGCGGCGTGATCATGATCATTGCTTACTGTAACCTCCCTCGCCTGGAGTCAGGCAATCCTCCTTCCTCTCGATACCTGGCTAATTTTTTGATTTTTTGTAGAGACAGGGCCTTGTATATTTTCCAGGCTGGCCTCAAACTCCGACTTCAGCCTTCTGGTATTGCAGGCATGAGCCACTGTGTGGGACCTGGCTTTCTTTTCATACCATCATATATTATTATATGATAATATAATGCCCAGCACAAGGAAGATAATATGTGTGTATATGCGTGCATGCATGTGACTGGTAAAGGGTCTGGAAAACAAAGTGGACCTGGACTGTGGTTACCTCACATGGAGACACCATACCTAGCAGCCCTTTCAAAGCAACCCATCTGCCTCCTTCAAAGACAGCTAGCTCTCGGCTCAGCACCTGTGGCTCAAGCGGCTAAGGCACCAGCCACATACACCTGAGCCGACGGGTTTGAATCCAGCCAGGGCCCGCCAAACAACTGATGGCTACAGCAAAAAATATCTGGGCGTTGTGGCAGGCGCATGTAGTCCTAGTCCTGGAGGCAGTAGAATCGCTTGAGCCCAGGAATAGGACGTTGCTGCGAGCTGTGATGCCATAGCACTCTACCCAGGGTGACCACTTGAGGCTCTGTCTCAAAAAAAAAAAAAAAAAAGACAGCTAGCTCTCTGGCTGGGCCACTGTCATCTACAATATATAATAGGATATACCATCAACTAACTTGTTTGGTTTCTGAATCATCTGAATATCTACTGTCATTCAGCAATGTGGACTATCAGCTTTCTGAGACAGAGAGAACAACCTTGAAATAATTGCCATTATTCATTTGACCAATATTTATTCTGTACCTACCCCTACTATATTTAAACACTGTGCTGGGAATGGGGAAACAGATGAATGAGGTCTGATTATTATTCTTAAAGAGTTTACAGTTTTGAAGCACAGTCAGATATATAAATAAATTATAATTTCCTGTTTGAAAACACTAATATTACAAGGCATACTCAAAGTTTTGAAGGATCACAAAGAAGAGAGTGAGTATCAAATCCCTGGCTGAAAAAACGTGCTATTTAGAATGACTAACTATGCAAGGAACATATTTTTCAAACTTTCTAAGCTCTTACTTTGGACCTGTTTATACTATAAGAAAGCAACTCACTTGGACCACATTAGACAAGCCTCTTATGAAATACCATCACTCAGTTGCTTCTTCTTTTTTTTTTTTTTGAGACAGAGCCTCAAGCTGTCACCCTGGATAGAGTGCTGTAGCATCTCAGCTCACAGCAACCTCAACAGCACCGAGCCCACTCAGTTGCTTCTTATGTCCTTGGCATTTGTCAGACATAATAAGATATATCCATATGAATTTTTCCTTTGACTTTCTTGTTCATATTTTGACTGTGTTATTACATCATTCACTGTTTCCCAAGAAAGTGATATGAGAAACTACCTTTAGAATTTAGTGATACAGGAAAAAGAAAATCCTATGATCTATCTCCTCTGATGAACTCATTCCTTTCAAATGACAAAATCTATTCAACACATACTATGTTTTCATTTTTGCCCTGGCATCCAGGAAGCTTGAAAGTAAATTGTAAGTTCAGTTAGTCATGTTTAACCTCAGGATAATGGCGATCCCCTTTTTCCCTGGCCCTATTTATTTCCCTGTTCTATTTCTTGTTTTCTATTGTAAACCTCCTTTATGTTCTTATGGACAAGAAATGAAATACAATGAACTTAATATTTGGTATGCTTTCCGTTTTACAATTATTTCAGTTTGTTTTTTTTTTGAGACAGAGCCTCAAACTGTCACCCTGGATAGAGTGCTGTGGCATCACAGCTCACAGCAACCTCCAATTCCTGGGCTCAAGCGAGTCTCCTGCCTCTGCCTCCCAAGTAGCTGGGACTGCAGGCGCCCGCCACAACGTCCGG
>CAUYON010031998.1:0-14533 GCA_963573935.1 Arctocebus calabarensis
GCCCACCAAACAATAATGATGGCTGCAACCAAATGGCCAGGTGTTGTGGCAGGCACCTGTAATCCCAGCTACTTGGGAGGTGGAGGCAAGAGACTCGCTTGAGCCCAGGAATTGAAGGTTGCTGTGAGCTGTGATGCCACAGCACTCTACCCAGGGTGACAGCTTGAGGCCCTGTCTCAAAAAAAATAAAATAAATAAATAAATAAAAATAAAGTGGTACTATGGAATAAATGAAATTAACAGAACATTCCACTCAAAAACTGCAGAATAATATTTTTCATATCAGCACACAAGACATATTCCAACTGATATCAAATGTTAATAATATTTTTCACATCAGCACACAAGACATATTCCAACTGATATCAAATGTTAGATCATAAAACAAGTCAGAGAAAATTTAGAAAAATTGAAATCATACTGCATATTTTCATAGATCACAGTGGAACAAACCTAGAAAGCAACTGTAAGAGGAAATGTCATGCTACACAAACACACTGAAAAGAAACAACCTGCTGGTGAGTGATACTTGGGTCAATGATGAAATTAAGTTGGAAGTAAAAAGAAAGAATTAACTGAATGACAAAAATGACACAAGTTTCCATCATTTATGGGATATGGAAGAGAGTGATAAGAAGGAAGTTAATACTACTAAATGCCCACATTAAAAACACAGAAAGCTCACAAATTGAAAACCTAACTCAACATCTCAAAGAATGAGAAACAGAACAAAACAAACTCAAGCTACAAGAAGAAAAGAAAGGAATTATGGGATATGGAAGAGATAGTGATAAGAAGGAAGTTAATACTACTAAATGCCCACTTTAAAAACACAGAAAGCTCACAAATTGAAAATCTAACTCAACATCTCAAAGAATGAGAAACAGAACAAAACAAACTCAAGCTACAAGAACAAAAGAAATGAAGTCACAACGCTGAGAGAAGAACTAAATGAAATAGATGCACACATACACAAAAATATGCAAAGGATCAATGAAACGGTAGTTGGTTCTTTGAAAAGATGAAGAAAATCAACAGACCACTAGCTAACAGACCTTAAATGATTCAAATAAGCTTAATAAGAAATGAAAAAAGGAGACATTACAATTGATACCATAGAAATACAAGTCATTTAAGACTACTATAGAAACCTCTGTGTACACAAAATATGTAGAAGCAGTAGAAAAGTTTGGATATATACACTCTCTCAAGCTTGAGTCATGAGGAAACAGAAGTCTTGAAAAGACCAATGACATAGTTAAAAAAAAAAAAGTCTATCTCCCCCCACAAAAAAAAAATTAACATGGACTAGATTCACAGGTGAATTCTATAAGATCTACAAAAAAAAAAAAATACTGACACCAAACCTACTGAATCTGTTCATAATATTGAAAATGAAAGAATCCTCCCTAACTCATTCTACAAAGCCAGTATCACCCTGATACCAAAGCCAGAAAAAGACACAACAAAAAAAAAGAAAACTACAAACCAATATCCCTCATGAATATCTATCTAAAAATCATCAGCAACACACTAGCAAACTGAATCCAAAAAGATAATGCATCACAATAAAGTGGGCTTAATCCCACAGATGCAAGGATCATTCCATATATGCAAATCAATAAACATGATTCTTCACATAAATAGAATTAAAATTAAAACTTATTATCATCTCAAAGATGCAGAAAAAGCATACAATAAAATCAAGCACACTTCATGAATAAAAGACCTCAACAAACTATGCATAGAAGGAAGATGTCTGAAAATAATAAAAGCCACATACATAAACACCCACAGCCATCATCAAACTGAATAGGAAAACATTGATAGCATTCTTCCGAAGAACTATAAGAAGACAAGAATGCCTACTGTCACCACTTCTATTCAACACAGTACTAGAAGTTCCTGAGCCTGAGCATCCAGGCAAGAGAAAGAAATAAAAGGCATCCAAATCAGAAAAGAGAAGGCTAAATATCCTTGTTTGCAGATGATATTGCCTTATATTTCAAAAATTCTAAAGACTCCTAGTATAAACAAGAGAATTCAGAAAAACTCAGGTTACAAAATTAATGTATGCATTTCACCAACATTTCTATACACAAATACTAGTCAAGCTGAGATTCAAATCAAGAAGTCAATACCATTTATAATTCTCACAGGAAAAGAAAATATCTAGGGATATAATTAACTGAGAAACTGAAAGACCTCTATAAGGACAACAAAACACTGATGGTGGAAACCGCGCGTAACATAAACAAATGGGAAAGGCCTCCCATGTTCATGGTTAAAAGAATCAATAATGTGAAAACGACCATACTACCAAAAGTGATCTATAGATTCAACACAATTCCCATCAAAATACCAATGTCAGTTTTCACAGAATTAACAACTCTAAATTTCATTTAGAATCACAAAGGAGTTTGAATAACCAAAACAATCATAAGAAAAAAGAATAAATCTGGGCATCACAATACCTGACTTCAAATTATGCTAGTAGGCTATAAAAAGTAACCAATACAGCATCTAACTATGATAAACTGAGACAAAACTGTATTAAAAATATAACACTCAGTCATGTTTGACTTCTGCAATTACAAGAGTTGCTCAATGTGACTTGTATCCATCTTTTTCTATTGGCGTATACTGACTATTACAATTTTGATAGTTTTTTCCTTTCTTAAAGTGTGTGTACATTTTTTGGCAATCTCTGTGTTTTGTTCAAGATGACAATTATTAAATTATCCATTAGTTTTTGCACTGTTGCAAAATGCATTTACTGTACTAAAGTTCCAACTGTATTCAAGTATGTTTATGGACTTAAAATTTTCAAAAAACTGTTTGGTTTATTTTATGATGGTAGAAATCTCTGAATTATTAGATATTTAAATTAAGATTTAATAATTAAAAGGCTACTTTGCCTTAATTATTTCTTCTTTTATAAAATTTTTCTATTCTTCCATATTATCTTTAGAATTATACTTATGAAAATAGTTATGTTGATATCTAAATGTAATTATATAACCCAGTGAGAATGACCCACGTTGCAAAATCTCAAAACCACTGATGCTGGCGTGGATGTGGAGAGAAGGGAACACTTTTACATTGCTGGTGGGACTGCAAATACAACCTTTTTGGAAGGAAGTATAGAGAATCCTCAAAGAACTCAAATAAGATCTCCCTTTTGATCCTGTGATCCCATTACTAGGTATCTACCCACAAGAAAAAAAAAATCCTTTTATCATAAGGACATTTGCACTAGACTGTTTGCCACAGCTCAATTTACAATTGCCAAAATGTGGAAATAGCCTAAATCCCCAACAACATATACTACATATTAACAAGTTGTGGTATATGTATACCATGGAATGCTATTCAGCCATTAAAAAAGATGGAGACTTTACATCTTTTGTATTAACCTGCATGGAAGTGGAACACATTCTTAGTAAAGCAACACAAGAGTGGAGGAGCAAGAATCTAATGTACTCAATAATATCAAGGCAGTAGATGAGCTAATAGAAAGGGTAGGTGGGGGGGAAGGGGAGGAGGAAGGGTATGGTGGTCACAGTGCATGGCACACCTCTTGGGGGCAGGACACAAGTATAAGAGGGACTTTAACAAATGCAATCAGTATAACCTACTTCTTTGTATCCTCAATGAATTCAAAACAATACAAATAAATAAATAAATAAAATGATAGATTGATAAAAATAAAATAAAGTGAAACCAATCAACAGGTTCTATATTTTTCTTTAGTTTTGCTCAGCTGAACAGGTGATGACACAGAGAAGTGTGTTATACACTTATGAGACAGACTATTTTAAAGCACTTCATAGTTGCATTATGTATCATTTGTCTTCCAGTAACTGCTATAACAATACAAATCCTTTGTATCTTCTCGTTTAAAAATAGTTTGTGGGCTCAGCGCCTGTGGCTCAACAGGCTAGGGTGCCAGCCACGTACACCTGAGCTGGCGGGTTTGAATCCAGCCCCCGGGCCCGCCAAACAACAATGACGGCTGCAACCAAAAAATGGCCGGGCGTCGTGGCGGGCGCCTGTGGTTCCAGCGACTTGGGAGGCAGAGGCAAGAGACTCGCTTGAGCCCAGGAATTGGAGGTTGCTGTGAGCTGTGATGCCATAGCACTCTATCCAGGGTGACAGCTTGAGGCTCTGTCTCAAAAAAAAAAAAAAAAATAGTTTGTGGTGGCTCGGCGCCTGTGGCTCAAGCAGCTAAGGTACCAGCCACGTACACCTGAGCTGGCGGGTTCGAATTCAGCCCGGGTCCGCCAAACAACAATGACAGCTGCAACCAAAAAATGGCCGGGCGTTGTGGCAGGTGCCTGTAGTCCCAGCTACTTGGGAGACAGAGGCAGGAGAATCGCTTGAGCCCAGGAATTGGAGGGTACTGTGAGCTGTGATGCCATAGCACTCTATCCAGGGTAAAAGCTTGAGGCTCTGTTTCAAAATAAATAAATAGTTTGTGGCCTGTATTCTTTAGTTTAGCATCCACACTCCAAACTCTGTGTATAAATTGAAGGATCTGACTGTACCACTAGACAAAAGGCTAAAGGGAAGAGTTTTTGAAAGGGAAAGGCGTCTTTCTTATAAATATATATAAACATAGTAGTAAGTCTATTTTTGAGAATAAGGAAGAGAATTCATGGCAAGGCCAAAAGAGGCATAGATGAGAGGACAGGAAGATATACCCAGAGAAGCAGAGTGATGGACAGGCAGAAATAATCAGGGAGAGGGCAAGATCTCAGAGGCTGAGGGGAGGAAGGGAGATTTGGCATTCTGAATACCTCCAAGCCTTGATGTTTTTTTTTAAAGAGCTGAGAGCTTGGGCTCCATCTGGTGGCTCTAAGCTCATAGTGCAAGCCAGTGAAGAGCTCTTGGGGTTGGAGAGAATTGGCATTTGGCATTTTCTCAAGACCCACTTTTTATTGTTTTTCTTTTGCCCTGGGCTTTCTTATGAGATCATTGTTGGAGTCAGTTCTTCTCTTTCCAATTGTGGTTGTTTTTCTCTTATGGCTCAGGCTGTGTTCCTTGTCTTCTTGGAGTTTTGAATCTAAGTTTTTCAAACTACATCACCCATCACTTATTCTTGCTGACATCTACTGACACTGTGGGTCACTGCCCCTAATTTTTCAACAGCTTCAGGTTCTATTTTAATGTCATTCTTTTCAACACAATTCATGTTAATTTTTGCTTTCAACGTATATGCCAGTGATCCTTTTAATACCTTTTCCTCTCAATTATTTCTTTCTTGTAATAATTTTGTCTTCTACTTCTCACCACTCCCCACAATGTTCCTGAGATTATACTTTAGTTTTGACATTATCAATAATTGTACTCTCTCCACAATTTCAATTCCCTGAAATCCCTCTCTGATTAATGTCTTCTATATTTCGATCTGATTTCCATTAACAATCCTTCATTGGGTCCTTCAATTCATTGGTCCTATTATGTTTTCACTGTTCTTCACTTTTGTGTTCCTCTTTCCACTTTACCAAGTGTGCTTAAGTTCCCTCATACATACTCTCAACTCGCTTTTGCTTATGCAGTATTTATTAGCTTATAGTGCTCCAACTCTGGTTCAGTCTAACTCTGAGTTAGAGTTAGCTTATAGTTAACTAACCTATTTATTAGCTTATAGTGCTCACTCTGTTTCAGTCTAACTCTGAGTTGGAGCACTATAAGCTAATGAATTGTGTTGAAAGGTCTTGAGAAAATGCCAAATGCCAATTCTCTCCAACCCCAAGAGCTCTTCCACTGGCTGCACTATGAGCTTAGAGCCGCCAGATGGAGCCCAAGCTCTCAGCTCTTTAAAAAACATCAAGGCGGGGGCGATGCCTGTGGCTCAAAGGAGTAGTAGGGTGTCAGCCCCACATGCCAGAGGTGTTGTGTTCAAACCCAGCCCTGGCCAAAACCTGCAAAAAAAAAAAAAAATCAAGGCTTGGAGTATTCAGAAGCCCAAATCCCCCTTCCTCCCCTCAGTCTCTGAGATCTTGCCCCTCCCTGATTATTTCTGCCTGTCTATCACTCTGCTTCTCTGGGTATATCTTCCTGTCCTCTCATCTATGCCTCTTTTGACCTTGCCACGAATTCTCTTCTGTTCACTAGCCTATATGTTTCCTTATTCTCAAAAATAGACATACTACTATGTTTATATGTATTTATAAGAAAGACGCCTTTCTCTTTCAAAAACTCTTGCCTTTAGCCTTTTGTCTAGTGGTACAATCAGATCCTTATCAATTTATACACAGAGTTTGGGGTGTGGATACTAAACTAAAAAATATACAAACTATTTTTAAATGAGAAGGTACAAAGGATTTGTATTGGTACAGTACAGTTACCGGAAGACAAATGATACGCAATGCAACTATGAAGTGCTTTAAAACAGCCTATCTCATAAGTGTACTTATAACCATTCAAGTTGTACTTTAAAGAGATGAACTTTATGATATATAAATTGTATCTCAATAAAGCTGTTAAAAGCTCTTATTCTCAAACCCCTCTTATTCTCAAACCATAACATTCCCTTAACATACCTTATTTGTACTAGCTTATAATACAGTTTTCTTAAATCTCATTTTCAAAAGGAAATGTTAAAATTTAATACAGCCCCTTCTATAAATTATCATAATTCTGGTTTTTTTAGAGACAGAGCCTCAAGCTGTCACCCTGGAGAGAGTGCTGTGGCATCACAGCTCACAGCAACCTCCAATTCCTGGGCTCAAGCGAGTCTCTTGCTTCCGCCTCCCAAGTAGCTGGGACTATAGGTGCCCGCCACAACGCCTGGCCATTTTTTGGTTGCAGCCGTCATTGTTGTTTGGCGGGCCCGGGCTGGATTCGAACCTACCAGCTCAGGTATACGTGGCTGGTGCCTTAGCCTGTTGAGCCACAGGCGCCGAGCCCATAATTCTGAATTAGTAGAGTCCAGAAATATACCACCATTTATCTGGCTTTTAGTGCCAATTTTGTATGTCTGTTCAAGACCCTGAGTGATACGAATCAACCAGTATACAGCACAAGGAATAGAAAAGTTAGACCCAGTTAATACACTGCAAATACATCCTGGAACTATAAAGAGAAAAACACATTACCTCTCTACTTAAAATCCTCTAAAGGTCCTTGTTGCTTTCAGGATGAAGTCCAAATTCCCCATCATGACATACAAAAGCCTTCCCGATCTAGCCCTGTCTATCTCCTCTTCAGCCTTGTCTACAAAGTATACATCAGCTCTACATTATATGCTCTCTCTCTCTCACTCAGTTTGATTCCTTCTTTGTTCAGATCTCAACCTCAGTATTCCTCCACAAAGCTTCTGGAGCAACTTCTTCCTAAAACCCCAGGCCAGATCAGGGCCTCTCTTTCTCACTTTCATAGGCTGCTATAGGGATCCCATCACAACCCTTTTACACTATTGAAGTTTCATTTACTCATTTTGTCCCTCCAACTTTTGTTTATTTACCATTGTATTCTCAGTACCCAGCAGAGAACCTAGCACATAATAAACACTTAATATTTGATGAATGAATGGCTGAATGAGCCTCCTAATTATTAAATAGATGGTTGGCACTTTGGCACTGGCCATTAACAGAAAATACTAAAAAAAAAACAATGACCTAATTATAGATTATAAAAGAATAAACAGTTGGCAAAAGTGAATATAGAGAGCACAGAATATCAGGACCTGTGATAATGCTCTAAATGATCTCAACCCAAGCCCTGTCGCAAAGTCTTGCACAGAGTCTCAGTCATAATTCTTTTCCTCTGGCCTGTTGGATAACATCCCTTCTGGCTGGATAACATCCCTACAGGCCTGTAACATGTAAATGGGGCATAAATTATAAAAAACCACATCACTCACAGGCTGCCCAGCTCTAGTTACTACACCGAATGTTGGAGAAGTAGAAAACACTTATGACTATTCCCCTACTCCTTAGAATGGGATTTCAGTGCCAAAAGGTAGCCAAAGATCACAGTTTTTCAAACTAGACTCAACAAATCTCCTTGGATCATATAGGTGAAGGAGATCAGGAGAGAGAGAAGTTTTACCAGACTGAGTTCTAGGCTTCCCCTCTCACTTAGCTAAAACAACTGATTTTAGCGTCCTACCATATTGGGCTTCCTCTATATGATTGTATTGAAGAAAGATTTCTATAGATTGTTAAAAAAACAAAACCACCTATCTCATCCAAATCCTCTTATTTTCAAAAATGAAAAAACAGGCTTAGAAGTAAATACTGTGATTTCTTCAGTAGTTTAACAAAGCCAGGGACTTCAGTCTCCGGACACTCTATCTAGCATTCTTTCCCTATGCAAAGTCACCTTTCTATAAATTCTTAAGCATTTTTTACAAAGAAGGTGTTTTGAGCACTACTCTATGTACAAACTAATTACAAAAAGGTATAAAGAAACAAGTAAGTACAACTACAAATTGAGCACTAATGTACTCCAGGCAATATACATGCTTTCTCCAGGAATCCCAGCTCTACCATTTACTTTGTTTGTTCTTAAAATACTTCACGAAGTTTTTCTCATCCTTATAAAGACAATATGGTAATCCTCAGAATGTGAAGAGCTTTGTATAAGGCCTTTCATATAAGTTACAATAAAAAAGTATTACTTTTATTCTAAAAGTACTACTATTATTCTATTTGGCCTTCAAAATAACCTTATGGGGCAGGGACCCTCAAACTTGCCTAAAGTAACACAGCTAGTAAGGAGGATATTCAGACAGTGAATCCAGGTCTAGTTTCAAAGTTCATATGCTTTTAAAAACAATACAATGTTTGGCCCAGTTACTGATTTTTCTCTATGCCTCAGTTCCTTCCTCTAAAACAGTGGTTCTCAACGTTCCTAATGCCACGACCCTTTAATACAGTTCCTGTGGGTCTCAACCCACAGGTTGAGAACCGCTGCTCTAAAAGAACAAAATAGCATCCCAACTTACCATTTAGTGATGCTATGCAATACAGTTAGCAAAAGCACTCTGAAAAGTTTTACCAGGCAGAATCCTCTTAAAAATAGATTCATTAAGATCATCCCGTCTGCTCTGGGTAAACAAGGATATGGAATGGAGGCTCGGCGCCTGTGGCTCAACGGGCAAGGCGCCAGCCATGTACACCTGAGCTGGCAGGTTCGAATCCAGCCCGGACCTGCCAAACAACAATGACGGCTACAACCAAAAAATGGCCAGGCATTGTGGCGGGCGCCTGTAGTCCCAGCTACTTGGGAGGCGGAGGCAAGACACTCGCTTTGGCCCAGGAATTGGAGGTTGCTGTGAACTGTGATGCCACAGCACTCTACCCAGGGGCGACAGCTTGAGGCTCTGTCTCAAAAAAAAAAGGATATGGATTAGAAATGGGGTTAGGATGTCATTTATCTCTGACCTTTTTGGCCCTAAGCATAGCCAGAGAAGTAAATGTTTTGCCTTCTCCCCAACATCTAAAAAGGGAAAGGACAGATGCCTCTCTTCCTAGTTCCTCCCTCACTCTGTTAAGTGTATTTAGTCAGGCAAAATTCATTTATTTAACAGACATTTATGGAACATCTATGATGCACCCAACATCTTCCCAAGATCTGACCCCTGTGCTTAAGGAATCAGACAGATGTCACCAATAAAACAATGATAAAGAAGCCTTCTCTGGCCATCTTACATAATAAAGCACCCACCCTTCTGCTCCCTTATCTTCTCAATCTTTTTTTTTTCCTTAGCACATTTTACCACCATACATGTGCACTGGAAGTACAGAAGAAGTGATTAATTGTGCCTGAAGGCAAGGGTGGGTGGTGGGTGGGAAGGAAATTGTTTATATTAAACAAGGGAAATATGAGGGAAGGACAGTGCCATCTTTCAATGCCAACTTCCCCATGCCAGTGTCTAGCTCAGTTCCAGTTCATATTAGAAAGATACAGTGCCAAATGTCTCTCATTTGGGGTTTCTTTCTGTCAAAGTTCCTAAACCCAGTTCCAAGTGACCCTATCCAGCATTTGAGGGCTCTTCTTCCTGTCCTAGCACATCAGGAAGGTCTGAAATAGAACATAGTCAGGTCTGCCCTGCCCTTTCTCCCAACACAGCTGCCATGATTCACTTCCTGTTCCCAGTAGTCATTAAAAGAGGGGTCAGCAAACTTTTTCTTTTAAGTTTGATAGTATACACATAAGTATATAACTTAGTTTACAAATAAATATTTTAGATTTTTTGGACCAACAGGAACGTCTCTGTTCCATCTACTCAACTCTGACATTGTAGTGTGAAGCAGCCATAAGTAATAATAATGTACAGAAGCAAATGAACATGACCATGTTTCAATTGAAACTTTATTTACAAAAATAGGCAGGAGGCTTTTCTGTGGGTCAAGAGTTTGCCAATCCCTGATCTAAAGGAAAGAGCTATTTTAAAGAGCTATCTAAAGGAACAGATATTTTTAAGCAGTTTCTTCTTGACCATTTCTACTTAAAACTTTAGGCTACCCACATCTCACTACCATTTTTTGAATGTTTCTATTTAGTTGACAGATTTTTCCTAGAATCACAAATTCATGTATTTTGGATATACAAACTCAGGGTAGTAACCCAGCAAGCATACAGAAATTCTTTAGGTTGGAAAGGAAGTAGATATCATCTGATCCAACCTCCTACTCAATGTGAAAGTTATCTAGCAAGTAGTCATTCAGTTCCTGTTCAAACACTTCTAATGACAGGAACAAGACTCATTTCCTCCCAAGGCAATTCATTCCATCTTTGGACAGCTCTAAGGTAAAATATCCTACTTATTTTTCTCGTTGGCAAATTTAACCACCAGATTACTTGTGAATTTGTTTATTGTCTCTTTCTACCAGAATGTAAGATCCAAGAGGTTAGAAACACAGTTTTTACATTGGCAGTTATTTTTTACTGCTGTATCTCCTGAACCTTGAACAGTGTCTAATAAATAAAAGGGTATAAAATAATTATTAGAAGGAAGGAAAGGAGGGAGGGAGAGAAAGAAAGGGAGGGGAGGGGAAAAGAAGGGAGAGGAGGGAAAGAGGAACAAACAAAACAATACTGCATTTGGGGAACTTTAGTAATTAAGCATGGCTGATATTGAGAAGCACAAGGGGAAGAACAGAGTAAGTTACTAATAAGGTTTGAGTAGCTGATTTGAGGTCCTGAAATCTCAAAGCAAATGGAGAGGCAGAGGTTGTACTATTGAAGGAACATTTAGAATTCCCTTATTTTCCTTCTTCTCTTCCTTCCAAGCCGTGTCTCCCCTATGCTATTCTGATAGTAAATATCTTTTAATACGTTATCCATTCTATTAAAGCCTTTTCAAGCTGTCCCTCTCCCTGAAATAGAAATGCACCATACTAAATTTTGTAGATGCTTCTATCACTGTACCCATGTCACCAACTTATTTTTTATGTTTGTCATCCTGTACTGCACTGTGAGCTCTGTGACACAGGTTAGCTTCACTTTTCTGTTCTGGGCACTGAATACAGTGACTGAGCATTGTGGGAACCTTATAAATGTTTGGTAAATAAATGAAGGCAATAGTTTTATTTTACTGGGTATTCGCCAAACTACATCAAGGGGCTTGTTTCAGATCTGGCCACTACACTCTAGGTAAGATACTTACTTAGCCTTTATGCCAATGGTTACAAATGTAAATGCCAAAAAGATCAGACCAATAATGTAACTGAAGTCACAAAGGCCCAAAAAGACTATAATTAAGAGGTGAGACCATGCCATAGTTTCATATTAAATATCTTAAATATAGCAAATTAACTCAAATTTTAAAAAAGAAATAAAAAGAACACCACGACAACAAAGACCCTCCAAAACACATGACATGCCTGCCAAGTGGATATGAGAAGCAAATTTGCAATATGTATTAGACAAAGGAGTTTCACACAATCAGCACTGCAAGTTTTAAAAGACCACTGTAACAGAATAAACTTGGGTGCTATTAATAGTCAAGGAAAGAGCCATCTCTTAAACCAGGGGTAACGGGGTAAGGATGGATTTAAAAGATGACATGCTCTATCTAATTCTGAGTCTAAGAACCGCGTGAACTAATCAGGTAGCCACATTATCAATCTGTAGGTTATGCTGATTTTTAAAAAAAATAAACTGTTAAATATAATTTTTAATAACCTTATGTGGAGTTTTATTCTTATTTCTTTTGCAGGCAGTATAATAGAATGATTAAGGATTACAGACTCTGAAGTTAGATAGCCTAAATTCAAACTCTGTCTTTACTACTTGCTGTGTGACCTTGGATAAGTCGCTTGACTTCTTTATGTTTCAATATCTACTTTATATAAGGTTATGATAAGTGTAAATAAGTTACTAGATGAAGTGATTAGTAGATGTCCATATTAAATGCCATGTAAGTTTTAACTTAAATTATTTGTTTTTTGCATTTCCATTTCTTTACTTCAATCCATTGTCTAAATATTATGTACACATGTGCCTAGTCCTAGCTATTTGGGAGGCTGAGGCAGGAGGATCATTTGAGCTCAGGAGTACAAGGCCAGGATGGGCAACATAGGAAAACCTTAGCCCTCTAGAATGTCACTAAAAACAGCCCTGCCCTCTAGGTAAACTTTAATCAATACTATGTAAAATTCTGAAGTGTAATTATTCCATCAGCTCCAAAGCCAGGTCAAAATTTTGTCTGGGGACCACATGAGAAAACATTAAATACCTAAACTTAGCATTTAAAAAACATTACTTTTAGGCATGGCGCAGTGGCTTATGCCTATAATCCTAGCACTCTGGGAGGCCGAGGCAGGTGGATTACTTGAGCTCAGAGGTTCAAGACCAGCCTAAGCAAAAGCAAGAGCCCATCTCCACTAAAAACAGAAAAATCAGCTAGGTGTGGTGGTGGGCGACTGTAGACCCAGCTACTCAGGAGGCTTGAGGCAGGAAAATGGCCTGAACCCAAGAGTTTGAGGTTGCTATGAGCTTTGATGCTGCAGCAGTCTACCCAGTTTCACTCTGTCCCCAAAAAAAGAAAAACGAAACATTACTTTTATGGTATATTCCTAATCCTACAGTCTACAATCTTTTCTAAAACAAAATGCCCTTGACATATAATAAAGACCTCTGTGGTAATTATCTCTGGATGGTGTGATATTTTCCTATTATGGCATATCTCTATTCTATAATATATATTTTTTATTTTTATTTACTTATTTATTATAGAATTTCACTCTGTTCCACTGGATAACAATGCTGTAGTGTCCTAGCTCACAGCAACCTCAAACCATGGGGCTCAAGCAATCCCTTGCCTCAACTTCCCAAAATATCACCTCAGCAGAGGAATCCCCTGATCGCCTTATATAAAGGAACAATCCCTTAGCTCCCCATCAATCTCTCATTACTTTTTTTCTTCTTGACACCTATTACCCAGTGGATTGTTATATGTCTGTTTGTTTACTCATATTGACTTACTCATTTTTATCTGTTTCTACCCATTAGAATATAATCTTTAGGCAAAGGGTTTTTCTATTTTATTTAATGGTATATTCTTAGCTCCAAGAATGGTACATCAGCCCCAGTACAGAGTAAAATATTCTATATATAGTAAATATGTGTAAATTTCACTGATGAAAATGATTAGTCCCAAAATTTCACCAAGTACATTAAAAAACATTGGTGCTTCAACAAAAAGAGACCAAATATTGAGTATCACTCACCCAACCAGAAATTTTATAACCCAGTCCTTTGAGGTAGAAAAGGTACTCCAGGAAAAGAACAAGATCCTGAGCCAATTAACAAGGCAAGATTTTGCCTTGAAGTTTCTCACTCCTTCGAGAAGAGTTTTGTATTATCTCTAACAAAACTCATTTCATACGAAAGGCAGACGTGAGAATGAGAAGTCTTGTTAAGATTCTTTTCCTGGCTTGGTGCCCATAGCTCAGTGAGCAGGGCACCAGCCACATACTTGAAACTAGTGGGTTCGAGCCCTGCCTAGGCCTGCTAAGCAACGATGATAACTGCAACCAAAAAATAGTTGGGCATTGTGGCAGGTTACTGTAGTCTCAGCTACTCGGGAGGCTGAGGCAAGAGAATCGCTTAAGCCCAGGAGTTTGAGGTTGCTGAGAGCTGTGATGTCATGGCACTCTACCAAGGGTGACATAATGAGACTCCGTCTCAAAAAAAAAAAAAAGATGCCTTTCCTATGCCCAGTCATTCCTATGACTAAAACCCATTTCCCAGACTCATTCTGAGCTTCCCTACTGCCCTACTTTCCAAAACAACCTTTCTCTAACTATTATCCAGCTGAGCAGCAACCAAGACCACTAAGTCTCCTGGCCACTTACTATCTGAGTTCTCACTTCTCTCTCCTATTTCATTAGTGCTCTCTTAATCAACATCAGCCAATAAAAATCCAGAAAGGGCTCAGAAAAGGAGATGATTTTTTTTTTTTTTTGTACAGACAGAGTCTCACTTTATCGCGCTGGGTAGAGTGCCGTGGCGTCACACTGCTCACAGCAACCTCCAGCTCTTGGGCTTAAGCGATTCTCTTGCCTCAGCCTCC
>CAUYON010032001.1:0-19250 GCA_963573935.1 Arctocebus calabarensis
ATGTTTTCATAAAGTAAATGAGAAAATATCATGAATGGTATGTCAATCAGGTTGATAAAATATCTCAGATTGCATGTGAAGTCCCCACACTGTACCCCATGGTTGAACTAATGTACACAGCTATGATTCAATAAAAAAAAATAAAAAATAAAAGTTTCATATTCTATTAACATAATAGTCGGCATTAAGATTTTATTTTCTTACTTCCAATCTTCAATTCCCCACTCATTAAATAATTGGAAGAAAAAAAGAGAAAGGCAATATTTTTGTTCAACTACCATGGCTCAGATATTCTATTAGGATGCATCGCATGTATTAGCTAAATAAATCTTCGCAGGGACTCTAACAGAAAAGCAACATGATTTTTTTTCAGTTGAGGAAACTGAGGCACAAGAAAAAGAAGAAACGTGTCTATTCATATCACTCACACACTTAAGTTTTAGAAATAGGAATCATCTCTACATAAGTAGAAAAATGTTATTTACTACTGACAGAATTTTATTTTTTAAATCTTCAGTCAAAAATCATCCCCTTGATTAAAAATACCTGATGATGCTCAACTGCTTATTGCTATGAAGTTAAAATTCCTTATTATGATATTCAATATCCTCCTTTATCCAGCTCCCTCTGGGTATTTCTAGTCAAGTCCCACTACTTTTCTCCTATGTTATTATCCATTCAATATGGACTACTTTTCCAAACAAGTCCAGCTTTTTTCCTCTCTGTTTAATGTTGCATGCTGTTTACTCCCACTTGAATTATTTTACACCCATATTAATATACGTTCTATATCATCCAATTCCTAGAATCAATGCCACCTCATCCACAAAGGCTCCCCTCCTCTCTCTTAGCCAAGCCAACCAGCACCTGCACCTCTGGTTTGGAACTTAATGCAATCTGAGCCTATGCTGGAGTTATTTGCACATTTATCTGAACTCCTTTCTCAGATTTTTGGAGAAAAGAAATGCACTTTTATATTTTACACAGTGCCTGGCATAGTTCTTGGTACACACTGGAGATCCAATAATTATCTCTTAAATGAATAAACTTGCAGAGAAATTTAGATTGTATGCTTTATTAGGACGGTTCTTGGTTGTTGATTCTCATAGGAATTTTCAGAACTGCATGAAAGTTACTCTCAATAGCATCTCCAAATGTTATTCCCAGGTTAAGTCTGGATTAGTAATATATGAATCAACCCACTTGTAAGTCCATGGAAAGTCTTCTAAAATGTCAAAGATCCTGGATTTTAAAACGATGATGACATTGATATGGAAAACACATGCGGTAATTAAGGACATCTACGCATGTGTGCGTGTGCTATGCTAGACTTTTTTAACTGGATCGATAGAGCTATTTACCAAAGAATAGAAGCCATTTGTGACACAGAATGTTAAGATAATTTGTCAGTAACACATGCATTGCTACAAGTTATAACAGTAAAAAAACAACCAAAGCAAAACATTATAAATTAAGGCACCCGAGGGTTATTCAACTCAGCTGGCAATACACCTGAATAAAAACGGAGCACTGGACTTAATCTCCAAGCCTGTCATTTATTTCTTTTACACAAAAAGTATGGGACACAGGTGGTCAAAAGTCAAAGATCACACTCCGCCTGAACGCTTCTCGAGGCATGGTACAAATGTATGGAACCTGCTGGGTGAAATCAAAAGTCAGTAGAATGGGGTACAATTTTAGTGACCTAGGTCAAAGGCCACATTGCTTTTGGTGTTTTACAAATGTTTGACAGATTAAATACCCACCTCCTAGGGACAGCAAATAGGCCATGGAGCTAAAATATTCGTAAGCATTAAAGCTTCATTGAGAATTCCCCTTGTGGAGGATGTAGGCCAGGTAAGATTAGTAATATGGTTACAATAATTTTTTTCCATTGTTGAAAAATTATACTCTGGATAATATCCCTGAGTATAATTGTAGCTCTAGAAAAAAAAATAAGAGAAGAGAAAAAAAAGCCACAGTGACTAGAAATTCATGGACAAGAAAAAAAAAAGGAAAAGGAAAAGAGAAGGAAAAAGCCAACCGCTATATCCAAAATTTTCTTAAAATAACATAATATTTTAAAGTTTTTTCATGTGTTGTCATTTTTTGCTTGAATTTTATCACTGTAAATTATTTTAGTTATTACATTTTATCAATGTAAATTCTTTTGTTGGTATTCAACATTTTTTTAGAATCACTATCTCTAGGAAATCATGTATTTATAAAGACATGTTTTGGCAAAGATTCCAGGTATGTTAGTGACCGGAACAATAGCAATGGATGGAAAAGCACTTTAAAACTTTTGGTATTTTTAAATACTCTAAAATTCGGGCATTCGTTTTTGTTTAACATAGTTACTCTTTTGTCCTTTTAGAAGTTTTTTGAAAAATAATGCACACAAAATCAGTTGAGTTGTTGTGTGTCTCTCCCTTTTTTAGTATTCTTTTACCCTTTGAGAATAATGCTTTCACTTCTTTTGTGGTTTCAGCTAAACCAATGCTGTAAATTATCATGAGTCAGAATCACCTGGAGGGCTTGTTAAAACACAGACTGCCAGGCTCCACCTCTGAATTTCTGATTTATCCTCTGGGTGGGTCCGAGAACCAGCCTTTCTGACAAGTGCTCACAAGATGCCCATGTTGCCAGGCTAGAGACCATACTTTGGGAACCACTGATTTAAACATTATGATGTCATAACAGATTGAATCTAAAGAAATTCTCTTAATAATCTAGATAGGTTCAAACATGCTACTTTTTGTACTTTATCGTATTGTGGATATGATACTTTTTTTGGTGTCCATTTTCATCTCATATTTTTACCAAAATGTAGACTCCAAATTTGTCTTTCTTCCTAAGCTGTGACTCACATTCCACAGTGATTTCTTTACTAATTACGCTTAGGTCTAAAAACAATTTTAAAAGAATTTTTATTAATTAAACCTGCAGAGTTTGCTATCCCCATCATTGTTATCATTGTTTTACATTAGAAATGTTGACATTTATACCAGAGAGAGTGTGACTAAAAATTTCAGACATTCATTTTCTAAATTAAACCCTGCGTATCTGCCTGCACTGCTGTTTCTGGAATTTTAATACATGCAACTTTTTTTTTTGGCAGAAATAGTAAGAGCCACCTCTGTTCCCCATACCTAAATTTTATATTTGTTATTATCTGCTTTTTTCCCCCTCAGAGGGCAAAGTCTTTGTCATGTAGATTTTATATCTTTTTACAGTAATCCAAGGTTACCTGGCTACACTAGTTGTAACATAGAGAAAAGGCTTGGAGAAATTAGATTGAGATGCATTAAGTCTATTGTCAATAAAATATTTTCTATATGTTCTTATATGCAAAAAAGTAGCCAGAAAAAAAGGTGGAGTTGTAGAGAGATGTGAATGAACCATGAGGCCCTTAGCATCTCATTCAAAATAAAGCAGTAGGTACTGCTGTTGGTTTGCTATTGCAGTTTTAGCCTCACTTTTCCTCTCCATGAGATTTTTATTTGTTTTAGTTTATTTCTCAGTTGAGTTTATGTGCATTTTTAAGCATGTTTGTGTGTGTTTATTTCATAGAAAAAGTATGTATATAATTTAGTGCCCATAATTTATCAATTTACAATTATTTTCATCATACCTTGTTATAGAAAAAACTTTTTAGTTATTATTTTAATAATTATTTCAATAATTATTCATGCACAAGATACGGATATGCTAAAGTCTTCTGGACTTTTTGCATACTCCCATACTCCACTGTCTTTTTAGCCTTAAAAAAGAAACAAGAAAGGATTAGTAGCAAGCAAGTAAAGAAATACGTTCAATGTAAAAACACATGCTAAAAGCACATTGTACTTAAATTTTCTTTTCAATAACCCCTTGGATACCTGAATATGACATCTGTTTTTATATTTTCATATTTGTTTTCATTTTTAGCACAGTATATGTTTATATAAAATTTAGAGACAATACAAATAAGTATTTAAATTGAGTATAGGATATAAATATTGAGAATAGAGACACCATAGAGAAAGCATTCTGTAGAACATAATGAATATAAGTTGCAAAAAAAACCCCAAAAGAAATAGCACAAGCACTGTACATTTTTCTGCTTTCTGAAAATATTAATAAGAATTTTACCTCTGCAAATGTTATGATAATTCTGGAGATGGATATAGTCCCAGATTCTGTTTTCATGATCTTTAAGCATCCTGCCAAAACTATAGGTGCAGTCCCATTTTACAACTTCAGAGGTTACAAACATTTCTACATAAATCTTTTTATTGCCTCTTCACTACTACAATGACTAACAATTTTTATTTATTTCCTCCCTCAAATAATTTAAATTTCAAATTTATCTAGTGTGTATGTGTCTGTAACTGTGTGAGGGGAAGTGAACACCCCTGTAAGGAAATCAAGAAAGGATTCCTTGGGAGGAAATCAACTCCCACAATCTCTTGGTAAGCTCCATCTTGAAAACATAATATTTTCTTCATCAATATTATGTCTTGATGCTATGTATTTATGCTGAACTCTAATATACTTCCATTTTTCATATTACTGTTTATTGCCTGCATTGTTTATCAGTGCTTTTACAAAGTCTGTAAGGCCTGATTTCCTTTTATTGAAAAATAATCAGGTTCATTCTTTTTTTTTTTTTTTTTTTAATAATTTTATTGAATCATAAGTTCATTCTTATACATGTAAAAACGTGGACAACAAATTTTGACTAATTGACTTATTACCACATTTCGGTCTTTCTGTGTTCTCTAAAGGTGTAGAGAGTTTCATATTAGATATCTAGACATTCTCAGACAAAGAAATAGGTAGAAGAATAAGGTAAAATAATGATAAAGTACCATAATTAATGGAATATTTGGCAATAATTATACCATGATATAGCCTGCCTTCCTGCTTCCAGATAGCTAAGCAAATCAAGATTTTTTTTTTAATTTTGAAAGTTAATAGTGAACTGATTTAAAACTATTTTAATGATATGCACATTTAATATTTCTGAGACAGCATAGGGGATCAATTAATCTAAGACATGTCTTGATATAGGCCTTACTAACAAGCACATTTCCTGAGAATGAGTAAAGAGATTTTTAATTTGAAATCCTTTCATAAACCAGCTCTCAAAAACGTGACATGGGACTGTTAGGTTAGGAAGTTAGTTAGACGTGAACAGGATGGATGGCAGATGTGGTTCGGCTATTTTGGACTGATGCGTGTCAGGCTCATCTGGGATAGTGAGGGAAGGTAGCCAGTTGCCAATCAAAACCTTGCAGGTACAAGACCTTGCAGGTGGGTTGCTTTGGGAACTAGTTGTTTTGACAGAATGACTAACATCCCAGGGACTTTCTGACATGAACAGATAGATACAAGTTTTTATGGGAGCACACAAGTTGATCAAGACCCTGGAAAACTTCTGAAAAGCAGCTGATGCAACCTAAAGTTGTATATTAAATCCAACAATGTGCTCTCCATCATGCCTGCAGTTGCTAGAATGAGGTCCAGTTTGCTGGGCAAACTGTTATAATACACTTTTCTTTTCTTACTAAAACTTTACTTGTTCTTTTTCTCTTAAATTATTCCAGCAACTTCCTTAAGTCATCACCACACTGTCCTAACAAAACCTTTCAAAATAAGCTAAGGGAATAAAATCTTCCTAAGAAGGAAGTATATTAATTATAGTTGTTCCTATGTAATATTCTGAAATATTATCCCTGGGATTTAAATATCTATTTCATTAGTTACTTCTTTTTTTTTCCTGTTTTTATGGGTTGTTGCAAAACAATGCATGCTTCAAGCAGCAGAAGAAAACAGAGAATTAGAGTGACACTAAGCAAGGCCAATATGTGGTCCAAACTTTGAGCTAACACACCTTAGAATTGTCTGCCTACAGGTGAATTGTTATCTATTGCACGAGTTTTAATAAAGCAGTTTGCCCCTGTTGTATACCAGAAAAGCAGAGTCTAGTTTAATATTAAAAGATACACGTTTGTAAAACTTATATTCTTCATGTATGATATAAAACTGAAGACAATGTCTACTTAGGAAATACGAAGGCAATCTGGAGTTAGATAGACATGCTGAAAGAGGAGAGGAGTTTGCATCGGAGCTGCCATCAGACATTCATGCATAGAAGGGACAGGGCTAAGGCTGAGAGAATCATCCTTGGTAGAACAGTTCACATCAGCAAACCCCTGCTCTTGTCATTAAGAAAAGTTCTCTGGGTAGGTGAAGATATGTCAAATCCCTGTACAGTCCTTCTACATTGTGTTCTCCACCTGTCACGGTTCTGTAGCACTAATTCCTGGGTGGGTTCCTGGGAGAATTCCCCCCATGTTGGTGATTACTGTTTTTCTTCTGTTTATGGAGATTCTGATGTGAAATTATCCATGGCCTAGAGTCACTTAATGAATACTCTTCCTCGTGGCCAAATGGCCATAACTACACAATCTTCATTTGTTTTATTATCAGTGGTTGCTGTCAAAAAGGTTTCAGTGTCATTCTTAAGTGCAGATCTTTATACCAATAGGTAGATGTCCTAATAGGTTAGTGCGACTGAAACAAACCCAAATCCTTTCTTCAAATCCTAGTGATGAATGTATTTTAAATTGTTTTCAAATATAAAATACAATAATTACTAATTGTAACATCGAACCAATCCTGTGACTATTCTATGTGTCTACATTAACTTTGCAGAGTTTGATTGAAATAACTTATAAAAGGCTGATTTTTTTCCCCACTGACTTTGGTAAAGTAAATTATTACAAAGGATCAACTAACCACAAACAGATTAAAGGACTGCAAATGTTGAAAAGGAAAGGTTCAACTGGGTAGCTATGAAAAGGCTATGTAAATTCCGAGTTGAGTGGCTTGAAGCCAAGGGACTTGGCTGAACACCTCTCCCTAAAAGGAAGCATACTCTGTATCTCAGCATCAGCACCAGACCTTGTTAATGATAAGGTAAGGGGATTCCCTTCTGGTAAGGGAATCAAGGGCCTTCTTATTCTCTGTGAAGAGGTTTAATGTGTTTGGATTTAGAGTCATGCTTGGAATCCATTCACAGAATGAAAAGCTGCCCGGGAAAGCAGTTGAGTACAGGCTTTGATTTCTGCTTCAGTGGGTTGATCAGCTCTGCCATGTAGTGATTTTGTGACTTTGGAGCCGTACATCCATTTCTGTGTCAAAAAATGTGACACCAAGAAGGAAGCCTACTTTGTAGAGTTAAAGAGAGATCAAGAGGGGTAAATATTACCGTACAGTGACTGACCCATCGGAAGCACTTACTAAATAGCTAAATAAGGGTAAATATATATATTTATTCATACACCTATTTAGCTATCTAATCTAATCTATCTATATAGTCTTGGTCTATATGCCTTGTTACAAATGGCATTTACGGTGGGCAAAACCACCCTACCCAAGGAAAACATGTAAGTATTTTGGGGAGTTATTAGGCTGCTCAAATATTTTTAGCAGCTGCTTAAATTTGATGCTTCTTGATCCGGATTTTGTCCTAAAATGGACCATGTTTGTCTAACTGTGGAGGCCATATAGTTGAGCACATCCTTGAGAAGTGAAGTAAATTAAAATTTCCACTCCCTGTGTAAAGTCTTCTCCTTAGCAGAGCGGAATGTGTTTATTGCACACAGATTTCTGACTAGCCTGTGCTTCTTATGATAATCTTGGAAAGGCTGACATGACATGAAGCACTCAGGGAGGAAAGTAAAGTCAGAAAATCCTAAAGTAGCTGCATTCTACTGTAGCTTAAGAAAGAAGTGAAGCCTAATAAACTTAGACATTAGTGAGAAGTGGGCAGATGATTCTGCTCAGTGGAAATCGTCTTTGACTGTGTTGCAGCCAGGCATCTTGGAATTCTATCTGGATGGATGACTTTAGGTATTAAATGACATAAAATACCGAAAGCAGCACAATTACAAAATATATTTTGTGTGTTTATTTTGTTTTTTAAAAAACATGTTTGCATGTTATTAGCAACCCCAGCTGAGGGAATTTGCCTCAGAACCACACTATAAATTATCATCAGAGTTGGTTGTATAGTTATATTTACTAATGCTGGTGATCCACAGCGAAGTGTATGTCTGTGCTTACCTTCTCTTTTTTTTCTTTGCAATGCACAGGTCATCAATCACGAAAGCTTGGCCATTTCTCACTGTCTTGCCTCAGTGAACTCTTGCTTCCCTCGATTGTTAACCCCTTGCTGGAATGCACATGGCCTAGATGCCTCTCTGGACCCTATTCAATTCTCCCAATGAACCTCTCTTCCTGGCACTGAGCTGCAAGGCAATATTTTCCATCTGTTGAATGAAGAGCATGACAGAGGCAGTTTGATATGGTTTCAGAAACCACAGCAAACCAGTGATGCACAACTCACTTTTATTCCACAAGCCTGTGGGAGCCCAAAAGGCTAAGAGGCCTTTCTGCTAAGCTGAACACAGTGCTTGGCATTCAGAAACAAATATTCCTCCCTGAAACACTCAGTATGTTTCATATTCAAGCCAGAAACATCGTGGATTACAATAAACTAAAGATGAATCTAATCGGAAGTTAACTTGCAATGTGTAAGGAAGCCTCTCTTTCATACAGCAGCTGTTTTCTTTCCATCAAATGTTTACTGGGTGGGGGATCTGCCTGTGTTTATCATGCAATAGCAAGGAGGTTTTGTGTGGTCTGAAAGAATCTCTGAGGCCTTTCAATGAAGAGAGAGAGAATGTTCTTCATGAGTTCAGGCAAATTTCGGAGTTTCTGATAGTATCACATCCTCAAATTCGGAAATCTTTTTCTTTTCAAAGCATTTGAAAAGTTGTTTTATGGCTGCTACTTCTCAATGTCAGAGTGTTTGTGGAAAAATTGTTAAAGTGGCATCACAATGGGTAAGAAATAATTTTCACAAGCATTTTGTAATGTGTTAAAGGATGTGTAATAAATGTTAATATATAAGGTTTTTACCATTTACACATTCAAGAAGACTGAGTTGGTAGACATTCTTTATAAGTTCATTAGCTTTAAAAATTAAAACAGAAATCTTGGTAGTGAGAAAATTGTTTTTAAAGGATATTCACTTGTTTAAAGCATGTCAATTGCTATGAGTCAATCAGGAACCCAACTATACATTCTGATGAGGTTTTTAAGAATCTTCACAACTAGACACAAAGCCAGGTCTTCCGAACAGTATCACTTATCCATGTGAAAAAATCCAAATACTCTAGCATCTTTTTATATGGTTCTTGCTGTCTGATATGCCCCTTTTCCATCAATTTTGCACATTAAAATTCTAACCACTACCAAAAATACATTCATGAGTTTTCTAAATCTTTCTTCTCAGTTCATTCCTCCTATCCAGAAATAATCACATTTTAACTATTCTGTGGTCTGAATAGCCTGTGCATCTCTGTTTTGATAATTTATTTTAGAACTGCAGTGACACATAACTAACTTTTAGGGATCAGGTACTACTTTCAAACTCTGTGATTGATGACCACATGCACTGCATTAGGCTATTATTATCTCAATTTGTAAATAGGGAAAGAAAGTTCAAGAGACATTAAGAACTTACCCATGGTTACTCAAAACTGAGTGGTGAAATTAGAATTTGAATCCAAATGTGCCTGACTACAAAGCATGCTTTTCTTTTTCTCTGCTCCAGTTTGTGGGTGCTCTTTGTGGACATTCACTAATTGCAGGGCCTGATCTTGATCTCTACAGACTTTAACTCACTTCTACCCATCCTGATGTTTACTGAACTAAACAGAACCTGTGAAATCTTGGTCTAGTTTATTGAAAAATAGAAGAAAGCTACCATTGGTTCTGATTAGACATTGGTCTCAAATCCCACAATTGTTACATGTGAATAACAATTCCAATTTACATAGAAAAAATACTGAAGCATATGGGTTTATGTGTGCAGGGGTAAAGGTGTGGTATCCAGAGATATTTTTAGACAAAAGACATTTATACTTTTAAATATTTGTCACTCATATCTTCTCTAATTTATTGAATTCTTAATGCTAATCTTGGTGGTTAAAACAAATCTTAACTTTTATGTGTTAAATGCCCTTTATTTTATTTTATTACTACTTGGTTAGTTCTTACAATTATGGTTTTCTTTTCATTTCTAACATTTTTCATAAATCATTTCATAAAATGTATTTGTAATAAACATAAAACTTTCTTTCTTCTAAATAAATAAAACTATTTGACAACCTCAATGTATTTATGGAAACTATGGGGAAGAAATAGCTTAAAATCAATGCCCTTTTCCATCAATTTTAAAAACTGATGGAAGTTACAGCCTTTGAACCAAAGAAATATCACAAAATTTTCTCTCATTAAAGTCTATAACAAAATGTGTTGTCTCAGCGGCAATAAATAATTATGATTACACAGATTACTAATACATTTATTTTCCCTGTTGCAGTTTGATTTTTAAAAATGTGCCTTTGCTAATTTCAATCTAACTTGGGATATACAGGACATTGGACAATTAAGTTCACCAATTCATCCTAGAAAAAGTGCTTCATACCTTATTGCTGAATGTCACTATAGTTTGAGGAATTTCCCTTGGGAAGCTATAAACTGACGCCAGTGCCTCGTCTACCCTTCACAGCAATTTTGGAACTCATTTTCTAGAATGGACATTAGAGCTTTGTCACACTATACATGTTATATGTTTAAGAATAAGTTATTGACATAATTTTGCAAAGCTCTGCAATATTTTGGATTCTCTCCACTTTAAAACGTGACAAAACTTATATAGGCCATCATAGATGAAAATCCTTACAAGTATGAATGTTAACAGTGTCATTGGCAATAAAACCTGTGTGTCTAAGGTGCAGAGTATGCCATCGAATACCTACAGTCTATTTTGTGTGTTCATGTAATTATTGAAAGTTTTCCCCTGGCTCCAGACTTTGTTTACAACCTATTCTTTATTGCTGGTTAGAGAAATTTTTCTAAATCACAAGCTTAACATGGTACATTTTTGCTTCAAATCCTTTGTAAATTCTACGATGTCCATGATACTGTTCAAATTTGTTTGTTTAGCAATCCAGATTGCTTTTGACAAGGTTCCTGCCTGGTTCTTTAGCTTTAACATCAGCGTAAATACTGTACAAACTAGATATCAAGACCTACTTTCATATGTGTCCTAATTCATCAAGTTATTTGGGAAGAATCTGAAGATACTTAGTGAAGGAAGTGATGTTGAAAAGAATTATCTTCAAGAAGTGCTGAATATCAACAAGTGGAAAAAGAGAGCGGGTAACAGGTGTACGGGGGGGATGTGGCAATGTCTGCCCGAGGAAGAGCTGGAGTGAACAGAGGGAGAAGTGGGTAGCAGAGTGAAGAGGAAGAGTTTATTATGAGAGTAAATGGATGGTGAACCAGAACGTGAATTAAGAGTGGGGGCTCACAGATTCTCGGCTCTTTAGAGTTGGAAGTGGTCTGCGAAATCTAACAGAAATGAAAAAGCATCAGAAACGACGAATGGAGAAGGAGGAGAAGAAAAAGAAGTAGTAAAAGGGGGAAAAGGTAACAAAGTAAACTTAACCCCTTTAATAGAACTCGCCTTTGCAATTTCATTTTATATTAACAGTAAGTCAGCAAAAATAGTTTTTCTGTTAATATTAAATCCACCTACCTTTACTAGAGATTTGGCTATCGGGTTACATTCTTTTTTTTTTTTTTTTTTGAGACAGAGCCTCAAGCTGTCACCCTGGGTAGAGTGCTATGGCATCACAGCTCACAGCAACCTCCAATTCCTGGGCTCAAACGAATCTCCTGCCTCCGCCTCCCAAGTAGCTGGGACCACAGGCACCCGCCACAATGCCCAGCTATTTTTTGGTTGCAGCCGTCATTGTTGTTTGGCGGGCCCGAGCTGGATTCGAACTCGCCAGCTCAGGTGTATGTGGCTGGCGCCTTAGCCCATTGAGCCACAGGCACGGAGCCATACACACAAATCATTTCATATTTAACACTGCGAACCTATAATCACTTCATTTTTAAAACTCAGCAGTCAATAAATGGAGTCCCAAGTATTTGTACCCTTACTTTTTATACTTAAAAGATATATCACAGCAATAGACATTCACAGACCTATATTCTTATTTTAATTGTTGAACAGTAGTTCAGGTCATGGCTTTCTTTTGCTGGTATTTATTTAGTACTGTTGATAGGACATAGTGGAAATAAATACTGCTTTGAAACATAGTAATACATATATTTCTTGCTTAAAGGTCATCCTGGCATTACATATCTCCCTAACTGTTAAAACTTTTCCAAAACATTTGCAAAGAGCCTTGAGGGGAAACAGGAGGAAAAGCTGACTCTCATTACTCTTTTGAAGTTGCAACAGAAAACAAAAGATAAGAGTCGGAAATTACTTATATCCAAGCCAGCTTCCTATCATCATTAATGAAGTTATCTTTATCACCCTGAGTTAATAGTTTCTTACTCTAATTTAATACAGAAAGTTGATGCTTCTTAAAGATGCTGTGTGTTTTTGAGGCTTGTAAAAAGCGGATGATAAACTATCCAAAACTCACAAAAATGAACGCATAAATCTACTACGCAATTTTTATTATTCTTCAGATTTATTTTCCTCATGTCTTATATTGCGTGTTCACATTAAAATGATTTTGTAGGCTTTGAAATTAAATTGGGATTGTAAGAAAGCTTGTTTCTGTTGTTTTAAACATGAAGTGATACTATATTTAATACATTTTTATTGAGTAAAATTTTGCTAACTGTATCACTTTATGAAGAAAATGTAGACATCCGTTCTAGTTATTGGAAATCCAGATTATATTTATAAAATACTTCTTTAGAAAATATAAACTACACCTTCCTATATGGAGACAAAAGGGTAGCTTCTCTTTGCACTTTTCTTAACCGTTTCAGGTCATCAGGCACAAGTAGAGTCTCCGTCACTTCTTACCACCTTTGGTTTTGTCACTTGGAGTACCACGCAGTCATCATCATTATGTCCACGGTCTAACTGACTTGATGCCCTGCTTTTTCATTCTAATAACAACGAGCTCATTTCCAATAATTGGATTTTGCAGAAGTAATAAATACACATATAATAATATATTATTCTCATGAATTTAAAAGATTGGCTTAATTTATTAAATAATCTGACAAAAATAGCATCTCTAGAAGAAAAGCATTGGTCTACTTTGCATGCTTTTTAAACTTTCTTTTTCATTGTAGGTATTTATACATTAAAATAGTTCTAAAAATCAGGGGCAAAGAATCATATTCTTATCTAAAATTGTGTATTCTATTTGCCATTTTATAACTCATGTAAGATACAGTCAATGTCCCCGATGAAATGACACAGGAAGCCCACAAACCTCTTTGTCAAATACTTGGTAGGTATTTTATGCAGGAAACTTCTTTTTGAGTGTATTCTTACTACAAGAAGTTTCCTGCATAAATAAATAGTTTCCTGAATAAATAAATAATATACTAATATTTTATATTAGGTGTATCTATCACAGTGCCTATAAGGTATAGATACACAGTTATCCTATTTACTTTATAACCTCATTATAATTTGTCACATGTTATAATTAGTTACAGAAAAAGTGTAATTTCTTAGTGGAAATTTTCCTTGGAATTGTAGAAATTAGACATACAAACATTTGACTTTTTAAATCTATATTTTGTAATAATATATTTAGTTAATACCATTCAAAATCCAAATATTTAATAATACGTTTTAAAAAGAGCAGTTAGCACATAGCATTCAAGTCATAGAATACTCATGAAACTCAAAGGGAAAAATTCTTTAACTTATACAAAATTATTGGCTTTATTTTAGCAAATCTACCCTTATAAACCAGAGGATTTATTGCGTATCATATTATCAACTAATACCATAATGATAGACTATAAAGATAAGACAAAAGCAGATCTTTAAAGTCAGTCCCCTGTGCGTTTATTACCACACTAGCTACTCGGAGAATGTAGAAAAGGTGCATTTTCATTTAGGAGTTAAGTCGTATGCAGAGCAAATAAGCAGAGCATAACACCCGATAGTAGGTCATCAGCTGCTTAACTTTTTTGTTAATAGGTTGTCAATAATAAAATAATTTAGCTGAAAGGATTGATCAAAACTAAGGCTTGGAAAAATTATTTGTTTAGGATTTCTCAGTAAAGAAGTATTAGAGTTCGGATCAAATTGTATTAAGTCTCTTCATTTTAAGTCTTGCCAATATGCCAAACTACTTTTATTGGTTTAAGAATATGAATTCGGCTCGGCGCCTGTGGCTCAACGGGCTAAGGCGCCAGCCACGTACACCTGAGCTGGCGGGCTCGAATCCAGCCCCTGGGCCCGCCAAACAATGACGGCTGCAACCAAAAAAATGGCCGGGCGTTGTGGCGGGCGCCTGTAGTCCCAGCTACTTGGGAGGCGGAGGCAAGAGACTCGCTTAAGCCCAGGAATTGGAGGTGAGCTGTGAGCTGTGAGCTGTGATGCCAGGGCACTCTACCCAGAGCGACAGCTTGAGGCTCTGTCTCAAAAAAAAAAAAAAAAAAAAAGAATATGAATTCAAGCAATGGAATGCACATTGTATGGCATGTTTCTGGATGACTCTAAGGAAGGATCAGCTCTTACACAAGACTGCAAAGGGCGGGAACAATGAGCTAATTAGCCTAACAACTTTCTACATAAGCCATAGGTAAGGTCAGTTCTTGTTCAGTTACAACTCCTTTGATAGTCATCTAAGACAATAAATGGACTGTTATTTTTTTCATGTTTTGTTGTTATCAATCTTACAAAGACAGAATGATCCTTGTTAAATCTCAGTCCGATTCTGTATAATTGTCATATATATTTACTTTCCAATTTATCAGGAGCTCTTTTTCATGTGGCTCATGTGATGATTTTGCAATTCTCTGTTTTACAAGTATTTGTGCATAGATATCTCCTGAACTACAGCTGGGATATGCCTAATGACTAGAACATAGCATATCATTATTATTGAGTATTTGCTGTAAATAATCGTATATATGCTCCTCGATTCTTCCTCCTAACACTCAAAAGCTTTAAGCACACTCTCAAGAGCCACAAGGACAGAAAGTCTACCGTCATCAGGCATTAGGTTCTGCTGGTCCATATTATCATTCGAACTAATACTTAGATGAGTTTCTTTAAATATCCTACAAAAGAGACACAAAGTTGTGGTATGTTCATGATGCCACAGCAAAGTTCAATGATGTCTTCACAAAATAGTACGCTGCATTGAATAACCAAGCCAGGCTCCAGTAAGACTTTTCTATTTGTCCACAGGGAGAGGAGATATTTTGCTGTTATTTGGTTTTTGAGACAAGTGCTGATTATTGAAAAGCAATTATCTCTGACTCTGAAAAGGGCTGGTTATCTCATCTAATACTACACCATTCAACATCTTTGTGCTTTAAGTTCCTCACCTGTTGACTAGAGATAAGACCACTTGCTCATAGAGTAAAGGGTAGAAAGAAAGATACAAATGTGAAGACAGTGGGAAGACAAAACAAGCTACTCTCATCGGTTTGAAACTTCAGATGAATCATTTTGTTACTATCTTTATTTATATCAACTATATGTCCAAAATCAACAATAATGTTAGTTATCAGTATGAGTTAACATTCCTTAATCCATTGGGATTAAGGTCTTCTACAGTGTAATATTTTATACTGTGGCCAAAGGGAGTGTCTGAAAACATAAAACTGATCATGTCATCTCTGTGTTACAAATACATTAACAACTCTCCCTCTCATCAAAGAGTAAGCCTAATCTCCCACTTAGGATGAATAAGATTTTTCTAAACTAGATCCTAGCTACAATTATTATTTTATTTTCTGCCACACCTGTAGGTACTCACTGAATTCTACTCATACTATTTGTAGCTCCGAAATACAAAACACTTACTCTTTCATTTTAATTTCTGAATCCTGGCAGACCAGGGAGCATGATGTAATCATGTTTTCTTCAGCAGCCTGAGAAATTCCTGGACAAAGACCTTGAGATTTTTGTCAGTTATGAGCTAATAGTGTTTAGGGCTTATAAAGTAGTATTGCATACCTAATCTCAATTAATTCTTACAACAACAATGTGAGTTGAAAGGGCAGGGATTATCATATTCTGTAAGAAACTAAGGTCACTGGAAAGTAACTTGTTTTCCTAAGTTCTCAAAGCTAGTAAGTGATACAACCAGGATTTCATCACCTTTTCATTAATCTAGATGTTTTCTTCATTAAAATTCATTTGTGTTAATAACAAAACGCAAAAATGGAAATTTTGATATATAAACATGTTAGGCCATTATGCCTATTTAAGGTATTGATCTTACTAAGAAGGGAATATTCTAAACATAAACAATCTTTGGTTGGGTAATATACGTATTTCCACCCATAATGGACTTCTCCTGGTTTTTGAAAACACTGACAAAATCAGCAATGTGTTAATGAAGTTAGCAGTACAGCACTTTCACTTCCTTCCAGCTAACCCTGTGCTGTAAATAAATAAATAAATAAATAAATAAATTGTCATTCATTGGGGAAAGAACAAAATAGGGGTGGAATATAAAAGCATCAAGTAGAATGTAAATTATTGCTTTTTGGCATAAATTATTATTTTATCTGTTTTACAATATTCACATATTGATTTTCAGGGCATTTGCTTATAAAATCTCATTTCTGAGCAATTATTTCCTACCTAAAGATGTCCTTTGTATAATTGTTATGATAGCACTATTTCTGGATGTGGGTCTGTGTTGGATAATTTTAATGTCAATTTGACTGGGCCATGGGATACCCAGATATTTTGTCAAGCATTATTCCGGGTGTGTCTGTGAGGGTGTCTTTTGATGAGATTAATAATTGAATCAATAGATCAAATAAAATAGGCTGACTTCCTTAATATGGGTGACCCTCTTCCAATCAGTTGAAAAGTGCTCTGTTGGCTCTGTTTCTCTGGAGAACCCTAGCTAACAAAGGGGTTCAACGCTGTTCTCTTTTCCTTCTAAATAATTCTTCTTCTAGCCCTTTCTCTGCAGTTCTTTTGCAGGGAGGATAAACATAGGGTGAAAATATAGTGGGATATTGTGATAGCTGGGCAAGTTCTGGAAAAAATTTTCCCTGCATCTTAAGAACTCATCTTTTTCCCTCATTCAGATCCAGAATGTTTTGCAAATATGAGTGTATTAGTTTATTAGGGCTGCTATAACAAAGTGCCACAAAATGAATGGTGTTAAACAATATAAATTTATTATCTCAAAGTTTGGAAAACTAAAAGTCCGAAATCAAGCTGTCAGGAAAGCCATGCTCCCTTTAAAACTTGTGAAGAAATATTTATTTCTAGTGGTGGTGGGCAATCTCGGACACTCCTTGGTCTTTAGCTATACAGTTCTAATCTCTGCCTCTACCACACGGAGTGTCTTCTCTGTTTTCACATGGCTATTCACTGAGAGAAAGAGAGAGAAAGTGAGACAACATAGTAACATAGTTTCTTTCTTTCTTTTCTTTTCTTTTTTTTTTCTTTGAGACAGAGTCTCACTGTGTCGCCCCCAATAGAGTGCTATGGCATCACAGCTCACATAAACCTCCAATTCTTGGGATTAAGTGATTCTCTTGCCTCAGCCTCCCAAGTAGCTGGGATTACAGGCACCCTCCACAATGCCTGGCTGTTTTTTGGTTGCAGTTGTCTTTGTGATTTATTAGCAGGGTTGGACTGAGCTCCAACCCACCAGCTTCGGTTCATGTGGCCCGCACCCTACTCACTAGGCTACAGATGCCAAGCAGACAATATGGTTTCTACCTAACTAATATTGAGTTCCTATGAGGAGAAACTGAAAACTAAGGTGTTAGCAAAGTTCTGGACATACAATCATATGAAGTCTATACAAGGTGGCGACTGTGGCTCAAGGAATAGGGTGCTGGGCCCATATACCAGAGGTGGAGGGTTCAAACCTGGCTCCAGCCAAAAACTGCAACCAAAAAAAAAAAAAAAAAGAAGTCTATACACATCACCCCTATAAGTGTTACCTCTACCTCAGCACACATCACTGAGTTCTTCAGTTACTGTCATTCACTTGTTTAGTTAGTCTCTTCTCAGAATTGTTGCATATAGATTTTCTCAAGTCTATTGGAAATGCTACATTTACTGAAAAACAAAACAAAACAATAATTTAAAAAACTATGGCCTACTGTAAAACTCCATTGATGGCTTAGTTGAAAGCTAAATGCTCACCGTCTGAAATTTAATTGTTCAAAATTTTAAAATTGTTCAGCATCTTGTATTCATCTATTATCAGCTATTCATTTACTTTTCCTTCCAACAAGTATTTGCTGGCTGCCGTGTGACAAGGATCCTGTTAGGTCTAAGAGGTAAAGTGAGAAGTGCCTCCCTTAATGAATTCTCTATCTGGTAGAAGAGATAAACGATTAAACTAATAATTATAATGTAAGAGGCCACCTCTAAATGGGGGGGCAGTAGATGGAGATATTGTGGCTGACCTATGGTTTTCAGAGGCTTGAGATAAAATAAATGAAAAACAGGTTGCAGTTGTGGTAGTGATTGAATAAAATTGATGGAGCCCAGAAATGCAACAGATAGAAATGTATAAGATCTATTACACAGGTGGCAGGTGGGTTTTAAACAAGTAATCAGATATCTCATTATTTATGATAGATGGGAGTGTAGATGTGTTTGTAAAGTTGGGGCAGAAATTTGAGATAGCTCAAATACTGATCTGCTAAATTTTCTTCAATGACAACTTTCTTTGAAAAGGCCAAAGGGAAAAACTTAAATAGGAGGCTTCAGGAAAAATTTTAAGTTTTGGAATAATTTTTAAGCAAGTATGAAGAAAAATGTTTAAGGGAAATTAAAAATTATTGAGAAGCACTAAATCACCAAATGAATTGGCAATCATAACATTTTTTTCAGACAAATATGTTTATCTGAAAAAATTTCTTGAGATGTATTCTGGAGTTAAGATGAGCTACTTGAGAGACTGAGACAGGAGAATCTTTTCTTTCTTTCTTTTTTTTTATTGAATCATAGTTGTGTACATTAGTTCAACCATGGGGTATAGTGTGGGGACTTCACATGCAATCTGAGATATTTTATCAACCTGATTGACATACCATTCATGATATTTTCTCGTTTACTATATGAAAACATTTTTGATCCTTGTTTAGAAGTTTTCTCCTGACCCTTCGAATATGTACCACACATGTGATCT